>APFE030975145.1:14945-40956 GCA_000404065.3 Pinus taeda | reverse complement strand
CGCAAGGAAATAGGGATTGGACCATAGGTAAAGCCTTTATATACAGGGCTTGGTTGGTTCATGAGACATATCTTCATATCTTCATAGTTCATTGAGAACTGAATAGCTTGAGAGCTAATTCTTTTTGTACTGTGAAGAGGATTTCCACTTGATTGATAATACATGGTTGGGGTTTTATGTTGGTGCTTTCCCCTAGATATATCTTGTGTTGTGTGATTATTTCTCTTGATCAGTTATGCATGTTTCTACTTGATTTTGCTCATGAATTCGATTATGCTTCCGCTTAATGTTTTGTAGAAGTAGAACAAGTATTATGCTTTAGGACATTGCATATATCGGTTTGTTCTATAGGTGAAATTTCTACATTACCTACCCTGCCCTGTTACAGTTTCAATGTTATTTTTATAATTGATTACTCAAAATTTTATGACTCCATGCCTAATGGACTTTTCCAGCATCTTTCAAACAAAATTTTGAAAAACCCAACTCAAACTTAAATAACTAGCCTAAGATTTTAAAAACATAAATCCAAATCAGACAGAGAGATCCCTCTCTAAAGCTGGAAGGGCTAGATCCCAACTTTAAAAGTGATTTTTGGTTACCTTTGGGTTTCTCTCCTCAGCCTAGGGAAATTACGAAGTGGTAACATTATGCACAGAAAAGGAGAGGACATTCCAAATCTTCATAAAAACCTTGGCAGGTAGATCTATTCTAATCTAGGTCTATGATGAGGACTTAGTGGAAAATGTTAAACACAAGATCCAACAGCGAGAGGGAATCCCAATAGCCGACCAAAATATTATCTTAGGAAGGCAAATCCTTAAGGATCAGAGGTCTCTCAAAGAATACAACACCAGTTGAGGATCTTTTCTATCTTTGATGTATGGATTACTTGGAGGATCAGGACATGGGCCTTCTGTCTCCTACAAAGAAGTTATCAAAAGGAGTGCAAACGCAAAGGTTACAACTTCCACAGGGACACTACCCAATCCATACATTGTGGAAAGGACGGAGGAACACCCAAAGATCGAGATCCAAAATCCTCAGGTAGATAACATGTTGTCATATTTTCATGAAGAGGAAGTAATTTGTCGTTTTAATGATTTTTGGCCCAAACTGGAGGATCTAGATCAATGGATCTACACAAATTGGACTATAGAATGTGATATCAAGTTATGCTCGAAGGGATTCTTTATCATACACCCTTTATGAAAAAAGAGTACCAAAAAATCTTCGAGGAGGAGCTTGGTTCTAGGGAAGAGTTGGTTTATTCATCACACTTAGGTGCCCAAATGATTCATCAACAATGGAGGTAACAAAAATGTTTGTATGGGTTCAAATGCCTAATCTCCCACTTCCATTTTGGCACCATCCAGTGCTTGAAGACATTGGGAAATCTTTGGGAGATTTCATCAAAATAGATGGTGAGAGAGTAACATAGGGGCTTTTCACATATGCTCACATTTGTGTGGAGATCAATCTCAGCAAGGGGCTGCCAAATCGCAATGGACACAAAGTTTTTTATGAAAACATGGCCTTTAGATGTCGTGTTTGCAATCAAATCGGGAATCTATAGGATAACCGCCCTTTGGCCAAAAATCAACAAATAAGAAGAAGGGACGACAAACCAAATCAAAGCATTGGCACACTTATTAGCCCCCTCCCAATGATGAAGAAGTGGTGCATCAAAGGAATCCACCAACTAAAGGAAAAGAGGAAACGAACGAAACATCATATCCGATAGATCACCATTCAAAGTCAACAAAACTCAACCATAACATACAAATGGTAGCAACACCAACTCTTGCAGCAATGGAAACAGCGTAAACAAAGAATGAATGGAATCTAGGAACTAAAAGATCTCATGTATCTAAGGTCTCTGAATCAGAAAAGGAGAATACCCCTGCTTCGGGGAGTTCGGATTTAGCTATCATCCAACCTGCCTCAAGGGAATGGAAGGAAGTAAAAAAGAAGGGGAAGAAAGGGAAAATGGAAGACAATTATACTCAATAACTGTATTTGATGTTTTATGATGGGACCCATTAGGGTTTTTCTATGAATGCACCAAGTGCATCTGCAACATGTAATTTCTTTTTCTTTAATGAAATTACGATTTTTCCCAGGGAAAAACTCATATCAGTGACAATGGTGTTGATTTTTAGTTGGAGCTCCATGAATAGGCTTCATCCTAAACATGTCAGTTGGGCATGTTATTACAAAATCTAGCACTTTGGTTGCAAATACCTCATAAGGTACTAAAACTAGTGGGAACATTAGAAGTGTTTCCACTATCGCCTAAACAACAACTTCCCTATTTTAATGAAAGACAAATCCAACACAGATTTGGCCTACCATGTCATCCACTGCCACCAATTAAATTAATTTTATATTTATTAGATGGGGACCCTATTTAAACCTTAATATTACTATATCATACATATCATTAGTACGTAATGTGTACATAACCATGGCTAATCCCCATGTCCAAGACCTTTGACCATTCAAAGGCACATACCCCAATGTCATACCAGTCTAAACTAGCATGTGACATGATCCCACACACAATTGAAATCAATGATCGATAAGGCATATTAGAACTTTTAAGTGGGGAGGACTTAATTCTCCTAAAGGCTCCAATACAGGGGTTTCGCCCCCTACCACTCGTTGGGTACGTGGCATGTCCCTTAGCATTGAGTTTAATTTGGATCATCCAAAACAACTCAATCATTGATCTGATACCAACCATTGGCTCTTGAACAATTTCCCTCTATGTTTCCTCATCAATCCATTGTTCACCTTATTCGAATTAGCATCCAATTGACATCTACGAGGGCCACATGCCCCAGTTCGAATCCTCATTGAGATCCCAAGCAAATTCGCGAGTCAAGCACTCTAGTTTTCGGTGCATACATCTTGGGCAATGATTTTAGTGTGCCTATAAGAGAAACCCTGGACTACATTCCAAGATGGCAACCTCAATCCAAGTCGAAAAGAAGGTAAAAATAACGCCATCACCCACATGTGCCCTTGCTTTCAAAATGGCATGGCGATGTTGTCTAGTGAGAAGACTAATCGATGCCCATACAAATGGCCATGCCTGGTTGAACGGTTTTATGGAGGACATGAACAGTCACATCACAAGTAAAGGTTTACATGGGTAGTGATATGCATCCAACACACCATGGCCCCACACCATATTAAAAGACCTCAAGGTATACACCGTGACCCCACACCATATTAAAAGACCTCAAGGTATATATATATATATATCTTTTAACACATGCAAAGAACTGCTTTGCAAAGCAATAACACAAGTGCATGCACAGGGTCTTCAAAGGCCCTTGCAGGCTAGTTTCATGGCTTGAATTGAGGGCTTGTCAATGATAATTCTATGGCTCAAAGAGCCTCATCATTCTATGACACATAAAACCAAATTTTTTATTCATAGCGAGCACGAAAAAGTTATAAGATGGTCAAAAATTTCAAGCCAAATTCAGTAGATTATAGAAATAATAAATTACAAATAGCCTCTCAAGCTATCCCAGAGCAATTCCCAAGTCTATATTTCTAGAACATTTCCAATTACACTTGACTCTCTCTCTCTCTTCTCTCTCTCTCTCTTATATATATATATATATATATATATATTTATATATGTATATCGAGAGAGAGAGAGAGAGATACTTCCAGACACTTCACTTCTAAGGATTTTTGAATATGACGCTCTCCCAATGCTTCGCCTCTTTAAAAACACTCACTTCATGCAACCTTGCTCGAGTTGTAATTAGAAATGTTCCAAATATATATATATATATGATAAAAACAACCAAAATACCAAATTAGTTGCAAAATATATGAAAACATGCATATTTGTACATAAATAAAGATAGAAATAACATCCATAGTACAATAATGATTAATTAATCGAGCATAAACCATCTAGATTCTAGATTCTATCAATTACAAGAAAACATATAGATTTCTAAGTCATATAGTAAAAAGTACCATTTATTTATGGAATGAAGTTGGTTATCTAGCAATTGTCAACAATAACATGACCAAATAGTTATGCTTACAAAATAGGCCATCCACAGCCCGAAAATGTCCAAAAAAATTAAATAAGCTAGTTGTTAAACACCTCTTTATGGAAGAAGTGTTCACCAATTGTGAAAGCACCCACATTGAAAAAAATGTTGTAGCTGTGGCGTAGCACTGTCATGCATGTTCCAACTTCCACCACTCCTTGACAAACAATGTTGTACCATTGTTTATATTGGGATCCTCATCATTAGTATCATCCTTCTTTGTTTTGCTCTTGTCTAGCTTTTGTATCTACCTCAATTTTATAGGGAAATAAGTCAACACCATCCAATTTTGATCAAACTACTTAATCCAAGCCTTAAAATACTGTAGAAAAAGCATAACATGCCTATTAATGATTTTGGTTTGACTAAAGGGTACATTTTTGCTAAGGTCGTGACAAAGGAGTTCAATGTTGGGGTACATATAGGGCTTGGTGCTCTTGATTACGTTGGGGTAGATATAGGGCTTGGTGCTATTGTTTAAATGTTAAATTTCCAATACCAATGCAGATTTGTATGAAAATAAAATCACTAGAATTTTACTTTTGAAATAAACTAATTGCAGCAAAAAATAAAATCAAAGACATCAATCACATCACAACAGTAAGTATACACCCATAAAAATTTCCCTTCATTAAAATCCTTTGGAAAATCTAGGCCTAGACCCACAAAGAAAAAATATATGGAAAAAAAGCATTGTTGGAACCTATAACTCGGCCCAAGGAATTCAACCCACCAGAAAATTGGCCTCATGAAGAATTCGACCCTAGAGAAACTCAGCGTCCACCACTAGCAAATTAGTTCTCTACTTCTTGTACGACCCTTATGTACTCAAGAAAAATCTGCCAACTAGATAAATTGGCCTCCCCACAACTTGGCCTCCTTTGCGTTTCGGCTACTCGGCTTCTTGATTTCCTAAACTCAGCCTCCTCTGGAAATACTCAAAATTTCCTTGCACTCTTCCTCCCTTCTATTCAATCTAGTTGAGCTTCTTTCTCTAAAGAAAATTGCTTCCTCCACTTGTATGGCTTCACCTCTCCCTTAGGCTTATTTTATAATTTCATTAAACCAAATCCCTAACCCTAATCTCTTAAGTGATTGATGATTGAGGTTAGATCTCATCTCACTTGAGATCAATGGCTGAGATCACATCTAAGTCACTTAAATAATTAAATTATTTATCCTTAGTACTTCGGCTTAGTAGTCCACCCTACAATATATCTCCACTGATGAGTAGATGGCTGACATATTAACGAAATCTCTTCCTAACAAAAAGCTTGTGTACTTGAGAGACAAGCTTGGTTGGTTGATATATCCTCCCTATTTGAGAGGGAGAGATATGCACGTCATTCTTGTCTTCACTTGGGAAGACAAAATGTGGTAGGGCATCCAAGATAACAGTAGTCGTGGACCGATATTCTTTGAGGATTAGCTATCGGATATCCAAGACAAGAATAGTCCAAAGAAGATCATACTCGGTGAACACTCGAGTGGAGTATGTACCTTAAGAGACAATGATGATGGTGTCTATAAATCATTTGTCTCGCCAGTATTGTGTTCCGATCTTGTGGAGAGATAGAGTTGTTAGTCAAGGTCTTGGTATGTGACAATGTTGGTTGACATGATACAAGACAGATGGGTTACCAATCCGACTCTTCTTATGACATCTCTTTAGATTGAGAATGTACGTGTACCCCTTATGAATACCTCCCTAGTTAAGACGGAGTGTTGAAAGATGTGTAACTAGGTTCGGTCTTTAAAAGTATGAAATGTATTTTTGATTCTTGTAATTGTTTTTGGAGCATGGGTTTCATGCTCAAGGTCTTTTATTTTATAAGTCAAGCACCCATTGAGTGCTTCTAAGGTTTGTCCTAGGTCAAGTCAATAGAGTCATTGTCATAAGTTGAAGACCCCACTAGGCACATTATAACTTGTAAAGAAAAATATTTGTCTTTAAAAGTGTCGGAATACCCTCCAAGACCAAGTCGGCCTAAAGGAAGAGCCACGTCCACCCTTGAAGAAGGCTATATATAGAAGAGGACTTGTCCTCCTTGAAAATACCCACTCATCTCTCATTCTAGCGAAGGAAGAAGCAGAGGCAGCAAAGGAGAAGATGGACGAAGAAGTTTTGTGTTTGGACTATCTTTCTCTCTCACACGTGCTATAAAGGACTAGGGTTTTTGTGCTGACCTAGGGTATCCTTCTACAAATTCAATCTTAGAGGAAAGGAGGCAAAGAGGTCAAGCAAAGGCTACCAAGGGTCTCTCTCAATCTCCAGAAGTCAGGGAAAGGCAAGTGAAGGTCAAAGGAGGGCTCTAGAAGAAGATCAAGGTTCCCACATATGGCAAAAGTAGTTACTGGGGGCTGAAATTCCAGATCTGCAGTAAGAGGCTGAAAATCTTGCAGCGTAAGATCGAGAAGGTGCTATTGGAATAGATTTGACTAGGTTTGACGAGATCGAAGTTGGCACATCACTCAAAGAGGTTGGTCTTGATCTTGGTCTTTGAGGGTATTGGTCTCAGTCTTAAGGTCTTGGAATTCGCGAATTGAAGAATCTATAAGGAATAGAAGAGATTTAAGGGTTTTCCTCTCAAGAGGAGAGGTTTTTCCCTGGCTTGCAGCCTATATACTGTCATTGTGCTTTTTGTTTTGGTAGTTGTTTGATGCTTCACACATATAATAATAAGGAACAAAGTTAATAAGTAAAATGGAACCACAAGCAGTTATCAAGTAAAGAGAATTAATCATAATCATTGCCCCATTAAATTCTCAACACAATGTTCTTCTAAAGGCCTCTAAAGCTCCAATGCACCTCCTAAGCCATGCGTATCTCTAGGTCCACTCAATCTACATGATCACTCTTCGACCTAAACACCCTCAAGTCAAGCACAAGCCTCCATGAAAGCAATGATGTGTAACCATGCCATATAGGGTTCAACACCCTTCCTCAAGATGAGTCATGCTCCTAAGCAAGCATCTACCCTCCATGCGTCAGCTACATGAAGAAGTCACCAAGCTCCATAATTCTACAATGCTCCAAGGAAGAAAACCACATAAACATGAAGACAAGGCATAGTGATCAATGAGCAACCCAACTCCAATGTGTATGTCCATCACAATACAACCAAGGGTCATCCATACAACATGCACCCCCCAACATAGTGTAAACACTTTCCAAGTAACCTTGAAAGCAACACTTTGAAGATACAATGAGTCAATAGATGTAATCAAACACCTAATTAGCAAACCCTTTAGCTACTTATAAGGAAAGCATATAGATTGGCTTCTTTTCCATTCGATCCTTTTCATATATTATCGCTTTTGGCAATTACCTTTGGGCCTCTTTCTCTCAAATGTTGAGTTTGAAGATACAATGAGTCAATAGATGTAATCAAACACCTAATTAGCAAACCCTTTAGCTACTCATAAGGAATGCATATAGATTGGCTTCTTTTCCATTTGATCCTTTTCATATATTATCGCTTTTGGCAATTACCTTTGGGCTTCTTTCTCTCAAATGTTGAGTTTCCTCCTCATAGATCTCAGTCTCCTTTTTCTGGTTGCTGGATTTCTTTATCAAACAGTTGGGGATCCTTCTCACTTTATATTGGTTTTTTTCACATTTATGTATCTGCAAATTCATGTGCATAACAGTAAAGATGCAGCAAGTTTTCTAATTTCGCATCTATTCTTTGCTAGATATTGGAAAATAGTTTAACCCTACATTTATGGAAATGAAATCAAGACTCCAAGAGAATTCTCCAAATTAGGATAAGAAAAAATATCTAATATCGCACCAAGATTTCTTCAACATTACATTAAAGGGAGGGTTCTAAAATATACTGACAGAAAGGCTAAGTATATAAATATGTTGAGCTAGTCACAAAAACTTATAGCTGATTGTGTGCATTATAAGTGACATTATTAAAATTATAGAGAAAGAATACTTCTTAGAATATAACAACCAAGCACTCAAAGGCCAAGAATGCTTCAAATGCAGTCACTCAACTATAGAAAATTAAGGGATTTTACCAAAATAACATGATAACACAAAAATTACTGACATGCTGTTTAGTGGATTTTAGGAAAGGATTTCAACCTACAAAATATTCATCCATGGATTACTCACATCTACAAACTAATCATTCATGATTAGAATATGCTGGGATTGCATATTCAAGTGTATGACCCAGACAAAACTCCATTTCAAATTCCAGTAATACAAGACAAAACACATAAAAATATCAACATCAAATGGAGAAATGATCTCATTTTGGTACCAGTTCTACTTGTTTCAAGACTGTCACTTTCACCATGGTTCCGCCGATTCGATAACCCTTTACCAAGATTTGTTCCAGAAGCACCATCCTCAACAACAGGTCCTGGCCTAAGTCGTGCAGAAATTCGATTATACCCATCCATGTCACCTGCTTAAGAATGTTTTTTCACCTTAGTGATATTACCAATTATATTGCATAATCAGAAGTTCCAATGGTGAACAAAAAAAGCTAGCTTCAACTGAAAAAAAGCCAAATTCAACTTCTTATGCAAGATAGAACACATTTGTCATTTCAACACAACAAATTATAGCCAAGTGAAACCTCTTATGCAGGATATAATAATGCATTTCCCCCATTTGGGCACCAAAATCTATGCATATATATCTCGAAAACTTTACAATGTATGAAATTGAAAGATACATATGGAGAGTCGAGACATTGGTTATGGTTTACAATGTTGTCAGTTGTCACACTTTAGTGCAATAGATCTTTTTTTATTACCTTGAACTTCCTCACTGTACAGATATTTTCTAGTTCTAAGTCGTTTACAAATTATAAGCCAAAGACATCTGAAGTAGATTACATCAATCTTTCAAAACTTGGAAAAAAATTGGCAGGGGTCATCAACTCAATAGGAAAACTCAGAAAGAAAGCATTAAAAATGAAAATATATTCATTTTTTCATTTATTTTTTAAATTTGTTGAGAACAATAAAAATGCCAGTCTGTCACTTCAAAACAAGCAGGAAGATCATCTCCCTCAAATCACACTCAAAAGCATTCAGGAACATCCTTTCTCAAAATCACATAAACAACAATAAGAAATGAGAAACCACATGGAGAAATTTGCCTAGATGGACGGGTGTTGAGAAATGTAACTAGTTTCGGTCTTCATAATTGTTGTACTCATTTCAATATATATCCTATGAAACAAACAAGAAAATAAAATAAAAAGTTATTAATATTAAAGCATGGGTTTCATGTTCATTATTGATGTCTTCTAGGTAAAAGAATGTTCTTCTTGCTTCTAGCATTTGTTAGGTTTTAGACTCTTAGGATTTATTGTCATGAGTCAAATGAGTCAACATCATGTTTACAAACTATAATTGTAAAAGGAATTATTTTTTAGCCTAGAAAGTCTTGGAAACTCCAAAAGTACAAGTTAGCCCTGGCAGAATCAAGTTGGCCTAAACGAGGGAATTCGACCCCTTGAGAAAGCTATATAAAGGAGCAGTTCGACCTCATTTGGGACTCACTCACTCAACAAGTTAGATCTGTCAAGAAAGAGTTTGATTTGTAGTTGGGAAGTTGGAAGGAGAGTGAAAGTCTAAGAGAAGAAAGAAGGACGAAATATCTTGGTTTTGGGCTCTATCTCTCTCACACATGTGAAGTTCTAGGCTTTTTGGTATTACAGAAGGAGGTCAAAACTGCAAGTCTAAGTTGCGGTAGGACAAAGTGCAAAATCTTGTAGCTATAAGGGAGAAAACCTTATATTGACCCTGTTAACCTTGGGAGAGTTGTCTTGCTCTAGGAAGGTCTCAGGAGGAGGCTCAACTAGGGTTTCCAAAGAATCTACAAGGCCAAAATTGTAGAGTCAAAATTGCAGGACAAGTTGCAGTATTGAATTTGGCATGTGGAAGTTGCAATATTGAAGTTGGTTGGCGCAGAATCAAGGAAGGACTTGAGGAAGGGCTGACTTCATATTGTTACCACTCAAATTCGCAGGGATCCTAGGAGGGGATCCTAAAAGGGTAACTACTAGTTCAAGGGCAACAATGGAGCGATAGCCCATTGTCTCCTCAGCGAAGGCTCCCTGCTCTTTATGGACTTTCACCAGTGAGAGGAGACTCAGTGTGGAGGGAACCACTAGATTGATGAATCAATGAAGAGATAAAGAGTGATCCCTAAGGCCTATTCACAAGGGAGACTCAATTGCATGGTTTACTTGCTTGAGAAGCAAGGTGTAAGGCTCTCTAAGAAGGGCCAAGGGGATCTCAAGGGCTAGGTTTCGCAAATAAGACTTGTAAAGGAGGGACCTAGTCCTAAAAACCCTTGTGAAAACTTGGTTTTCAAATGGTCTTTGTGAAATTATCTTCAGTAAGTTGTAGGACCACAACAGAACAAGTGGATCCAGAAATAGGTGAAGGGGGTGGAGTTGATCAATCAAGGGTTTTTTTGACCTAATTGAGGGAAAGGGGATCAAAGGGGAAATTTTCACTAATTTTCATGCAATAATCTCAATCAGGTCACTAGCCAAGGGAAACCAAGGGCAAGAATCGATCTCAGAGCTAGGACTTGGAATATCTCAAGACCCCACCATCAGAATTGCTTCAAATTTGGAGGCTTCTAGGAGACACAATAGTGCAATAGAGGGCAAGAGATCGAATTTTTTGAGTGGGTGAATCATGAGAAATTTGATGCCCTGGGTCACCTATTGGGGCTATGCCTAGAAAGGAAGGGAGAATGTGAAAAAGATATGCTTTAGAGTGATCATCAGTGGAGGATCAGTGCCTAATCCTTTGGGA
This sequence comes from Pinus taeda, assembly GCA_000404065.3. Classification (NCBI taxonomy): domain Eukaryota; kingdom Viridiplantae; phylum Streptophyta; class Pinopsida; order Pinales; family Pinaceae; genus Pinus; species Pinus taeda. Next base: position 30,070 of record APFE030975145.1, on the reverse strand, counting down.
GAAATGGAGTCAAGGATATTTCAATGCTTGGAATGGATTCATTTAGTCAAAGAGGCCTCTAGAACAATTTCGCATGGCATTAGGGCATGAGACAATTGCTTCAAGGTCTTTACACTTCGATTTGCAATATATGATGACTTATTAAGATAAAATTTCAACAAAATATCTCTAGGAATATTCACTCATTCATACATGGCTCATGACATGATGCAACGATATAAAAAGACAAATTTCCACAATTTTACATAAGAAAAGCAGTAAATTTCAGCCTAGTAAGCAAAAATCCCCAACAACATGCATGTGACATAAGAAAGTAACAAAAATAGCATTAAAAGAGTACTTACATGTAAGAGAGAGTATATCTAATCATCATTATATGCCAATAGTGAAGCTCTAAGACAAAAAAATGAAGAGATCCAAACATCAAAATTATCCATTCATCCAACTTCGTCTTCCAAGAAGGATAGAATCTCACAAGAGAAAGATCCAATCCAAGTGATGACGATCAAAATGAATCAACTCACTTCTATTTATACACTCTCTAATGAATTCAATTTAGCTAATTAGGCCTAATTTAGCCCCTAAAATAAAATAATGTGCATAATAACAAAACTTTTGGTGACAAGCCCACCAAATAGCTCAATAATGTAAAGATAAGTTTTTCATGAGAGTCGAATGATCAACAAAGTAAGTCGTTGGGCCTTTGAGGATGCCTAATGAAGTCCAAGGGGTGCCATGATGTAGAAATGGACTCCAATCAAGAACCTATGGTGCTCCCAAGTGGGTGTGGGGGCACAAGGACATCCTCATGGATCTCCAAATGGATCAAATATGCATGTAGACCATCTGTAAGAGCTGGAGTAATGACATAAGCCCTCCCTCTGCAACGGGAGGCATCCTGGAACATCTGCCAAGTGTATGGTTCAACTGTAGAGTCGGTTGGGCATGGTGGACCAGGTGCATCATACTCATCCAACAAGTGGAACACAAGCAATCAATGAACGTTGTTGGGGATCCATAAAGTAAGATTTTCTATGGTTGAGGCCCACGGCTCTAAATGCTCACCCTACAAGTGCTAATGTGGCCCTTTGGAGGGCTAGGACCCTGTATAGGGAGACCAAAACCCAAATGAAGACCCACCTACAATCTTGCATAAGATCCAATGCATCCCCTTTCCCTCCAATACAACAAATCATTAGAATAATCAAGTAATAATGCTTACAAGTCATGGGATCAATGGGGCACTTCATGGTGGCATGCCCTTCTATAGTGGGCTTTGGCATGTACAAGTGTCTCCAAGCTCAATAAGGGGTTAACCAAGGACTCTATTAGGTGGTTGCAACCTCTAAAGGGGGTGACATGTCCATGGTACATCATTTAAGAGGCAGGTGGAAAATGATATAATAATGGAATGGAGTGGGGATCAAGGGAATCATTTAGACCACATGTCAAGGTGCAAGGGTAGCTATAATAAGAGAAGCCCACACCTGGGTATATGAGTGTAGGAGGGAGCAAATCGTGGTACATGAGTTACCCCGACCTTTGTTTTTCCACCCTTCTTCATATGTCTTTTACCTTTGATTGATTTTTCTTCGTAACTACTCAGGGCTCCAGGAGATGGAGAGCATGATGTGTAATATGTAGCAGTGGATACCCCCTTAAGGTGAGGCAGTTCATCTCCCAACAGGGGTTGGGACAATCATGTGTTCCTTAATGATGGAGGGGGCTCATCAAGAAACCATTGTGATGGCCATAGATAAGAGGTAGAGCTCATGTTTGCCTTTTGCCCACGTGCTAAAATTGTATGTCCCAGCCATCTTTTGGATTTTTTGGTATATTTCTTGTTGAGAGTGGCCAAATTATGCTTTTTATTTTCCTTCTCACTGCATCAACCACCAGGGCATCGTTCCAGGCCCAACCCAAGGTGTGGACAAGGCGAGGCGGAGGCTAACACTATGTGGACCCAATGGACACATGTGGACTCGGATGGGAAAAGAGATTAATGAAGCTAAAATGAGTGGTAGGGGAGAAATGTCGATAGTATCGGGAAGTTGGACCACGAAACCAAAATCGGGATTTCCCGTGTAGTGCCATCCTTAAAGCTAATGGCCAGTAGAGCAGATCCCACAAGACTAGGATACAAGGATAACTATGAAATAGGGCAATGGATACAAGAATACAAGCCTAACCCACTCTTTCTGCTGAATCCCCCCACCAATTGATGCCCAAAAGTGTTCATGGCAAGGAAAAATATTCAACTATACGAACAAAAAGCCATACCTTCGGGGTCAGAAGGTCCACCTTCAAACATACATTCATAACAAATGGGCGAGAGACCACATGGTTGGCTCAAGTAGCAGACAAAAGGTCACATCAAGCTATATGGGGGCTGCAAGGGGCTATTGGCTGCCAACTGAGGACCATCTAGGAGAAAACAATCCTCCCATATACTACCCACAGGTGGTGGGTGGTACTAGGAGAAGGACTCGGTCTAGGGTTTGGGTCTTTTTATCTCATTTGAAATAGATTCTAAGAAGAGGAGCTTTTGGGTTTTCCCCTTGGAGGGGTTTTTCCCTGGCTGAGAACCTAATATATGTGTCCTCTATTGTTGTTGTTATTGTTCTTGATATTGTTTGATGAAAAGATCTAACCAAAGAACACAAAGAAGATAAATAAGATTCACAAGCAAATATCAAGGTTAAGGAAAATAAGATTAATAGTTGCCACTATCAATTTTCCAACATGGTTTCAGAGCTAAAGTGAACAAGGAAGGAAGCTGGAAGGACACTAGGAGTTACTTGACAAAAGGTAAGTGAAAAGGAAACGCTCAAAAAAAGACTGAAGAAGAAGATTTTGAGAAGGCATGAAGACTCATTGAAAACTTGAAGGAGGTTTTCTACAAGGAAATCAAATCTACATCAAGCTCACATCTAAGGAAAACTTGAAAGGAATACTTCCAAAAGATTGATCTCTCTCTAGAAAAAGATCTATTTGGAAGGCATCTTTGAAGAAGACATCAAGGATCTTGGAAGTTCTTGTTGGAAGAATTCTAGGAGATATCTTTCAAAGACATTGTTGAAGACTCTCCAAGTATCTTGAAGGAATCAAAGAAGGTTGAAGACATCATCAAGGAGAATCTTGATCTCAAGTAAGTAACATATTATTACATCATGCTTGAATCCTCAAGTCATATGGGTTCTTTCTGCAAGGAGAGCAACAAGCTCATTGAGGCATCAAACTATCTAGCATGGAAGAAAAGAATTGACTTGATACTCACAGAATAAGAAGTAATAGAATATGTTACTGGGGAAATTACATACCCTGAGAAAGATATTAGACAAGAACTAGCAAAGTACAAGAAGGGGGAAGTAAGAGCTCAAAGGACCATAGTTGAATCAATTAAGGATTCTCTTGTTCCATTCATTGCAAATTTGAAGACTTTCAAGGCCATGTATGACAAGCTAGTGAATTTGTATTTGGCATAGTTGCAGGAATCGCCCCCCCCCCCTCGGATCCTAAGCCGGAATCGCGACTCGAGGCGAATCGTCCCAGAATCCATAGGCGAAGCGCGCTTCCAAAATTGAGGTGGCGCGATTCCGGCTTTTAAGTGCACTTCCTGCCATTTTAGGTGGCATTGCCCCGGAATCGCGCTTCCGAATCGCGCAACCTGGACGCAACCTGGGCGCAACCTGGACGCAACCTGGGCGCAACCCGCGAGGCAGCAAAATAAACATAATTTCTTTTTAATTTTTTAAAATTTAACTTAACTAAGCATGAGGGGGTGGGTTAGGGTGAGTTTAGGGTGAGTTTAGGGTGACTTTAGAAAAGAATAAAGCCCCATTCTCTTCTCATTTTCTCACTTTGAGTTTATGAGAGTTGGAGAAGAGAAGAGAGGAGAGGAGAAGAGAAGAGAGGAAAGGAGAGGAGAAGAGAGGAGAGCTTGGAGGAGTGAAGAAGAGAGCTAGGGAAGGCGGAGGAGCTTGCTATTCACAATCTACTATTTTTGTCATAGATTACTCATTAAGACTTGTAGACTTGTAATTGATTTTTGAACCTTTTTGGCTTGGCTGGTGCCAAGTGAATATCTTTGTAAACATTATTATTTGAATTTTATTGGCATGACCAAATGTTGACGTTGGCTCACTTGCTAGATAAATATAATATGCTCTATGTTTTATTGTTTATTAATTATGCGTTAAATGTTTTTGTTTTATAATATGCTTAAAAATTTGATGTATGTTTGTAATAGCTAGAATATAGATGATTTGTTGTACATCTAGTAACTACAATGGAATCATGAGATGCCATATCTATCTGATTTATTGCAAAAATATGCATGTTTTCATGATCTTCTTACAAATTAATTGGTATTTGGGATGTTTGTTTTGAGTATAAATGCAAAAAAATATAAATATATATATATATATAGCAGACGCTTCCGTGGACGCTTCGCTTCCTAGACTTTTGGAAAATGACGCTTCCGCGCTCCACGCTTCCGCTTCGCGCTTCCGCTTCACTCCCGCTTCGTGCAACATTGGTATTTGGTAAGTACAATAGGACAAAAGATGTCGTTGGGGAACAAGTTGTACAGAATGAAGAAATCAAAGGATGAGGATGTGGCATCCTTTCCCATGAGAGTCTCTCAACTAAGAGACCATCTGCAAGGACTTGGGGAACCAATTACTGATTCGAAAGTAATCATTTGTGTACTTAATGCATTGCCACCAGAATGGAGCAACTTTGCAACAAGCATCTACTCCAAGAAGGATTCAACTCCCTTTGATGAGTTGTGGACGCAGTACATATTGGAACAATCAAGAATCAAGGTCAAGGATGATATTGTGAAAATTCCTTAAACCCGGGAATACCTACTGCAGCAACTGATGATATTTCTCCTACTTGTTAGATTTACATGAAAAAGTTATTTGCAGGTCCCTATGGCAAACATCGAAATACATACACTGCAGCCTACACCAATTAAATAATATATCGAAACAAGAAACTGAACAATAGAGAAAGATACAACACAAATGACAGTTGTTTTTGGACAAACGTCCCCAAAAAAACCCAATGCAGAAAATCCGATGCAGAAGATCTGAGCGTTTTTATTATTAAGCTGAAGTTATTTCTGAATACAATATTTGGATGCCTTGTTGGCAATCCATAAAAGAGAATATCACTCGGCAGAAGAAATTGGTGAGATTACCTCACTCTACACTACAAGTCCTGGCTGATCCGACAGCTGAACCAACGAGTTCCCTGGCTACTTTTGCACTGCCCTTGCGTCGACTTGCGTCAACCTCTAAGGAACTGCGTCACCTCTATTGGGAATTGATTTGCCTTCTGGAACTGATTCCATCCCTCCCAGTTCATAACATCAGTCTCCCAGCAAATCTCAGACTTCTGCGTGAAGGCTCTGCGCTACTCTATGTGGGCCCTGCGTGAGCCCTTCTTGGCTTTGCTTCACCCTCTCTGGTCTCTGCGTTGCCTCCTTTATGTGTCTCTCTACCACGGTGCTGCTGCTATTGCTGCTACTGCATTGTGCCTCCCTGCACTACTGCAACTCTACACTACGCTACTCAGACTTGGCGTTCTAGCCATTGCATCTGTCACTCCAACACTCCTTTGCACCATCTAACACTTAGTCCATCCTGCTATTATTGATTTGGGCTCCCATAGCTAGGAATTGATCTGAGAGGTGGGTTCCTCAAGGATCCTGCCCATTTGTAGCTCTTTCGAACTATAGCTCCAAATCAGCCCACCTCCCTCCTAGAGGTATCTCGGCTATCATGGTGACCTCCTCCTCGATCTTCGTGGGTGCAACCTTCGGATCGTGCTTCTCATCTTTGTCCTTCTTCCTAAGAGGACACCGTGTTGCGTAGTCACCCATTTCGTCACACCTGATGCAATTGATCTTCGAGACATCCTTCTTCCGCCTTCGCTGCTCCTGTTGCCCCTTGGATGCAAGGGTTGCATTTTCTTCCTCCTCCTTGGGCTTCGACCCACTGCTACTTCTCTCGTCAAATTTATGCTTGACCAAGTCTCTCCTCAGCTCCTCTTGCTTAAGAGCTGCCCACATCTCATCCCAATTTGGCATAGTCACCCTGCCCAGGATACTTTGGACAAAGACTTGCCACTCATCTGAGACTGAATTGAGGGCTAATCTTACCAACTCGGACCCTTAGAAGTGTATACCCCACAGTTGCTAACTCATCCCAGGTCTCCTGAAGCTTCGTGAGGAACGGATCTATGCGCTCCCCCTTCTACATTTGTGCAGATCTCAGTTTCTGCTCAAAGTACATCTTCCACTACTCGGAAGATCCTTGATATAGCGTTGCCAAGGCATCCCACATTTCCTTAGCAGTTCCTCTACTAGCAATGTGACAAACTACATGATCCTTTACTCCATCCAGGATCATCCTCTTAGCCTTCACCATTTCTGCTCAGTACTTCTTCAGCGGATCTTGATCTGGATTCTACAGGCACAACCACCAAGCTATCGACATAGGTCTTATGAGAATGTTCGTCTAGAAGGAATGACAATTTTGCCTTCCAGATAACATAGTTGGATGCTCCATCCAACTTGTCCTGATCTCTCAGCCCACTGGTTTCCATCCCTGCCACAAAAATGTCGAACTGCTCCTCTCTGTTCTCACTGTTGTTGCTCAGAAAATAAGAAAACGGATTTCTTGGCAGGAAGTCTACTGAGGAAAAATTCCCTCACTGTGCTTCTCCTCTCTTCTGACGTCTTTCTGCCCAACAAAACAGCCTGCAGAAAAAACAACATCCCAACTGCTCTTCCTCACATTGAGGCTCAGAGTTGCTCCCTCAGCGACAACAAAATTTCGATCTGGAAGCCCTTCCTCTTTGTCGACTCACTCAGAGAGAGACTTTCATCGAAAATTCAGCCCTCCTGGCTTGGACTGCGCAATCCCTCTGGGGATTCGAACTGCTGCCTCCTGCAGTTACTTCGATCTCCTTTTCTACTCAGCACTGGGTTCTCTGGCACTATTTTTCTTGCTTCACCTACACTACTCTGATACCATGTGAAAATTCCTTAAACCCAGGAATCTCTACTGCAACAACTGATGATATTTCTCATACTTGTTAGATTTACATGAACAAGTTATTTGCAATTTCATAGGGCAAACATCGAAATACATACACTGCAGCCTACACCAATTAAATAATATGTTGAAACAAGAAAATGAATAATAGATAAAAATACAACACAAATGACAGTTGTTTTTGGACAAACGTCCATGAAAAAACCCAATGCATTAAAACTAATGCAACAAATTTGAGGGTTTTTATTATTAAGCTGAAGTTATTTCTAAATACAGTCTTTGGATGCCTTGCTGGAAATCCAGTACAGAGAATATCACTCGATAGAAGAAATTGGTGAGATTACCTCACTCTACACTGCAAGTCCCAGCTGATCCGGAAGTTGAACCAATGAGTTCCTCGGCTATATCTGCGCTACCCATGCATGGGCCTACATCAGCATCTAAGGCACTACGTCACCTCTGCTGGGAATTGATTTTCCTTCTAGAGTCGATTCTAGCCCTCCCAGCTCAGAACGTCAACCTCCCAACAAATCTTGGACTTTTGCGTGAAGGATGTTGAAATTGCTAAGTCTATCCGTTAGAAATTTAATCTGTATTCTTCTGGTTTATTTCTTCTACTTTTTAATTACGAACAAGTTATCTAAAACATATAAATAACGAAATAAACACAATACAGTCTCAACCATCTACAGATCAACAGCTGAAAGAAAACAACCACACAACTGACACTGTTATTTTTGGACAACTTGTCCGCAGAAAAACCCAATGCGAGAAAACCGGTGTAGCAATTCTGAGGGTTTATTATTATGCGGTATATCCTTAAGTACAACTAGGTGCCAAACTAGCTCACCCGACAGAGAAAAACAACCAACAGTAATGCCTCTCTATTCGGAAGTAAGTATTCAGAAAACCTACCCCACAAAACCCTCTCCAGCAACACTGAAGCACTGCGTCAGCGCTTCTGACCTCTGCCTCAGCCTCAGAACCTTCTGCCTCAGCCCTCTGAGGCACTGCACAGCCTCTAGGACCCTTTGTGTCACTCCTGCTGCCCTCTGCATGGATGACGCATGCCCTTTGGCCTCTCCGCTGTCTTTGTTAGGCTCTGCGTGGCATGCTCTGGCTTTTGCGTCTCCCTCTCTACCTCTGTGCTGGTCTCTTGGCACTCTCTCTGCCTCTCTGTCTAGTACTCAATGCCCGTCGTTGTTGATCATTGATTCGACTTTACTTAGCAAACCCCACTCTAGTAAATCAAATGACTGATCACTCTGGTGTGTCTTCCAACTGACCCTCAAGCCTCCTCTTACACTTTTCCTATTGGTCCTTCAACAACCGAGATTACATCTCTAATCAATAGCTAAGATTAGTTTTGGCTTGATCCATGACTTTTGAAACCTTCTAACCCAATTTATATTAATACGCATTAATATTTTATTTTTCCTAAGTTTAGACTTAGGAACTCCATTAAAAATATTAATAATTTTAATATCTCCCAAACCGATTAGAATCTGCCCAACCCATTTCTAGGTCTTGGAGATCTCATGTGCTTTAGCCTCTCCACCAATTTTCATGGCTAGAGCACATCCGATGCTACCCCAAATCAACACGACCTCTTAGCGAGGATTGTGCGCTAGTAATACTCCAAATTGAGCATCACTTTGATTATACAACATCGGTACCTATGTTGATGTTAGGCCTCCCTGCCCAACATCCTCTGCATTGCTGCATCTTGTACTGCTGCCCATGGCTCTGCCACTGCCATTGTTACTTCCGTACGGCAGCCCCCTCTGCATCTGTGCTGCTACTGGTCCTTTCTCCCAACACTGCATCTACACTACAACCCCCTCTCATCATGTTGCATCGTGCTACTGCCAACTGCTACTGCATTGCAACTCAATTTCTGAGAAGTAAGTAACTGATCCACCCAACTTCTGACATCCCTGTCGGGCTAGAAACACTCCCGATGTTGAAGCTCTCTTTAACGCTATCAAGTTCTCCCTCTACTGACCTCTATGCTGCTGCAACAACTCCCTGCATCTCACACCACTGCAAACCTCTCTGTGCCATCCTGCACTATTGCAACACTCTTCGCGCCTCTCGCACTATTGCAGCCCGCTAGCCTCCACTTCCTGGGGACTTCTGCACTGTAGCACTCTCTGTCGCTTCATCAACATCCATCTCTATCGACATCCGCCAGTCCTGCTACTCCCTCTTCGGGGCTTCCGTAGCAAGGTATAATCCAAGAGGTTGGGTACCTCAAGGATCCTGCCCCTCATCGTCTGTAGTCTTCCTAACTACAGCTCGATGTCTCCCCACCTCTTCTCTAGAGGTACATGAGCACTCATGGCACAATTGTAATCCTCCTCTACCTCCTTTTCCGCCTTCGCTGGCGCTGCCTTAGAGTCAGACGCCTCTCCCTTGTTTTGCTTGCTCAAACATTGGTTCGCATACTGACCCAGTTCGCCATAGTTGAAGCACTTGACCTTGGAGAGGTCCTTTTTCTTCCTCTTCTCCTGCTTCCCTATAGATGCCAGAGTTGCATCCTCTTTCTCTTCCTTCTTGATCTAGACTCTTTTGCTACTACTCCCCGTCTTGCTCAGCCGTCTGATCTATTCTTGGCGAAGAGCCGCCCACAATTCTTCCCAATCTAGAAGATCCACCCTGCCCAGTAATCTTTGGACAAATGTCTCCCACTCCTCGATGACTGCGTTTAGTGCAGTCCTCACCAACATCTCCTCATCCGGCGTGGCCCCTATGGAAGTCAGTTGGTCCTGGATCTCCTTCAACGGACCGAGGAAGTGATCTATCTACTCCCCCTTCTGCATCTGGGATGACCGCAGTGGATTCTCAACTATCATCTTCCTCTGCACGGAAGTATGCTGGTACAACATCTTCAAGGTGTCCCACATTTCCTTTGTCGTCTCCTTCTAGGCAATATGTTGGACCACATGATCCTTGACCCCATCAAGCATGATGCATTTCGCCTTGGCCATTGCCACCTCGTACTTCTCATTATCAGCTGAGTCAACTAGGATAGCCACATTTCTCAAGGCGAAGGCCTTGATGCGATGTCTATCTAGAATGGACAGGATCCTGGCCTTCCAGACCACAAAGTTAGACGCCCTGTCCAGCCTGTCCTGAGCCCTCAGTCCATTCATGGCCATCTCTCTTCTCTTCTTGTCGCTCCTCTGAGTCTCTCTACTTCCCTCCGGAAGTTCTCTCTACGACTCCTGCTGAGTCTCTCTACTTCACGCCTAGAAATTCTCTGGTAGACTCCCTCTGAGTCACGATTTCTCTTCTGGAAATCCTCCTGCCAATCGTCAAGTCACACCTCTCTGATCTTCTGTGCACCTGTAACACTGATCTGGATTCCTTGGCTAGAAATCCGCCTCGGCAACTACTCCCTCTACCTTGGTTTTTCCCTATTAGGTGTTCTGCCCACAGTACCCCAACAGCTTCACTCCCACAAACTACCCACAGCTTCCTATGCCCCAGCAGCTGAAGGATTGAGCCTCTAGGCTCTGCGCAATCCCGACACTGGCAAAAATGCTCTCTCAACCAATTGCATCAACTGTCATGGTCTCTACGCGGCTCTGCATGAGCCTTTTTCTGCCCTCAACCTCTGCACTAGCCTATCTCTGGCCCAGACTGATGATGCAGTCCTTCTGCGTCAACCCTTCCTCTGTCGCTTTCTGCAAGGATCAACTTCTATCACTCGGGACAGCTGATTTTCCTGCAGATGCTCTGCTCTAGCTGATGCCTTCAGCTCTCGTGTGATCTGCAACCTCCCTTTGATACCATGTTGAAATTTCTAAGTCTATCCGTTAGAAATTTAATCTGTATTCTTTTCGTTTACTTCTTCTACTTGTTAATTACGAAGTTATTTAAAACATATAAATTACGAAATAAACACAATACAGTCTCAACCATCTACAGATCAACTGAAAGAAAACAAACCCACAAGTGACACCATTATTTTTGAACAACTCGACCCCGGAAAAAACCAATGCGAGAAAACTGATGCAACAACTCTGAGGGTTTATTATTATGTAATATATCCTTGAGTACAACTGGGTGCCAAACTGGCTCACCCGACAGAGAAAAAAACTTGGCAGTAATACCTCTCTTTTCGGAAGCAGGTATTTAGAAAACTTGCCCCACGAAACCCTCTCCAGCAACACTGAAGCACTGCGTAAATGCTCTTGGCCTCTGCGTCAACATCAGAACCTTCTCCCTCAGCCCTATGAGGCACTGCGCAACCTCTGGGACCCTCTAGGTCACTCCTGCTACCCTTTGCGTGGATGACATAGGCCCTCTGGCCTCTGCGCAGTCTTTGTTGGGCTCTACATGGCCTACTCTGGCTTCTACGTCTCCCTCTCTGCCTCTACGCTGGTCTCTTAGCACTATCCTTGCCTCTCTATCCAGTACTCACTGCCCCTCACTACTTATCACTAATTCGACTTTACTTAGCAAACCCCACTCTAGTAAATCAAATGACTGATCACTTTAGTGTGTCTTCCAACTGACCCTCAAGCCTCCTCTTATACTTTTCCTTTTGGTCCTTCAACAGCCGAGATTACATCTCTAGTCAACGACTAAGATTAGATTTGGCTTGATTCATGACTTTTGGAACCTTCTAACCCAATTTTATATTAATACCCATTAATATTTTATTTTTCCCTAGTTTAGACTTAGGAACTCCATTAAAAATATTAATTATTTTAATATCTCCCAAACCAGTTAGAATCTGTTGAACCCATTTCTAGGTCTTGGAGATCTCATGTGCTTTAGCCTCTCCACCAATTTTCATGGCTAGAGCACATCCGATGCTACCCCAAATCAACAAAGGCTTTGCGCTGCTCTGCGTGGGCCCTGCGTGAACCCTTCCTAGCTCTACGTCACCCTCTCTGGCCTCTGCACTACCTCCTTTGTGTGTCTCTTTGCCTCTTTGTTGAGTATTCTTTGCTCTGGAGAATATCCTCCAGCCAAAAACTCCCTCTGCCCCTCTGCGTGATCACTACAAATCACTGCACTGCCTCTAGCTTCAGCGATTCGATCTCACTAATCAACTCTCTGTGTTTCTTCCAAATGACCCTCAAGCTTCTTTAAATAATCTCCTCATTGACATTCAACAGCCCAGATTAGAAGTTAATCAATGGCTAAGATCATTTATGATTGATCCTCATCTTCTTCTAGAAGTTACACCCACAGTTAGATTAATACTCATTAATTATTTTAATTTCCTAAGTTTAGACTTAGGGACCCATTAAAAATAGTTAATTATTTTAATAAAACTATCTCCAGGTGGAATTTACGAAAACGCTTTCTAGGTTTTTTGGAATACATGTGCATGGACCTCCCTACAAAATTTGAGACTTAGGGCACATCTGATGCTACCAGAAATCAACAGATATTGGATTTGATGAGAAATCTCAAGTCTTTCTAGACCGAGTCAAGAAGCTGAAGAAGGGAAATTTTGGTAAGTCGAAAAAGAAAGACATGTCCAAAGTGCAATGTTTTGGATGCCATGAATTTGGACACTTCAAGAGGGATTGTCCGAACAACAAGAACAACAAGAGAAAGGAAAGAAGTGAAGCTCATGTAGTTGAAGCAGTGGGAGAACCTAAGAAGAAGGAAAAGAAGGAAGAATTGAAGGATCTTTACTATTAAAGAAGGTTCACTGACTATCAAGTTCTCTATAGAGACTAATTTTTCTTTTAGGACAGTATGTTTTGCATGGCATCATAGAAAGAAGCATATGATAGTAGCATGTCTAGAATTTACATGGTTAAGTTGCTTTGTAGAGATCATCTAGATAGATGGATAGATAGACCATTTTTGCATAATGTTCATCCATGTATTACCAAACATTATGTTAGAAGTTGTCATCCTACTTAGTTGAATCATCATGATTCACGAAAGACCGTCATTTTGGAAGGTCTTTGGGAAAAGCATCATGACAAAGCTAGTAGACATTCCAAGTAATGTGGAATGCAATGGGTCAGGATGCAAGCTCTTTGTGAGACATATAAATAGCTAGATGATCAGATGAAAGCATAGGAATGCATGTTGGATATAAAACTTAGGATACAATTCATATGTGTAGAATCATGTGAAAAGAAAGTTGGTCATAAAATATGCTTAGGTATATGGATATATGATACTTGAAAAGAATAAGTTTTAACTTACTTAGGGATGTGTAAAGAATTTAAGACCTTCACTAGAATATATATAAATGATTAACATATAGTAGATTCTCTAGAAGAAAAGTTGTAACTTGGTAATCAAGTTCCATCCTTGGGCATGAAGGAAGTTTCAAGTGGAGATGATTGATGAGGATGTTGATGGAATAAGAAGGTCATCATGATGAGGTAAGTTTGATTTTTATTATTGTTGGTTATCTGGTTAACATATTATTTAATACTCGGAAGATGTTGCAGGTATGATGGCAGTTGAGGCAAGTTCAATTGTATGGATGAAGGATATTGAAGGAAGCTCAATATTTTGTACCTAGCAACTGTGAAGTCAAGATATGGACATCTTGGGATTAAAAGGTAGCAATGTGAAAAGATTACCTGGAGGTCAAAGGAAGATCACTTTCAAGAAGAAGCTCTGATCAGCTCAAAGTTTGGGAAAGATCAATGTAATGCCTTCATATCAAAGAAGAAAGTGATGAGCAAGAAGATTGACCTGGAAACTATCACAACATTGAAAAGAGAAGGTGGCTCCATGATACCTTGAAAGAAAGAAAGCTTGATGATGCAAATGAAAGAGGGAGTCGGGCAACTATGAAGAACTAGTAGCTAATACTCTTATGAAGACACGTTGTAAGGCTTGTAATGGTGACTTCCCAAATAGAAAGGAAGTCTAGATCTCCTCTGATTTTGAGGAGTAAAGGAGTCTCCTTGTATAGGAGCAAGGTTCTATTCTCAAGATTAAAGGAGAATAGGGATGTCATCTCTGATTGAGAGGGAGTGATGTTGGACATCACATGTGCATTCTCCTCTTCAGGTGATGAAGAGAGAATGGTGGAGGATTAAATAAGCATTTGTGGTTTCCTTGAGGATAGAGCATCCAAGAAATGAAAGGGACTGACAATCTTTGAGGATGTGACAGGTATCCAAGAGAAGAGTGGTTGAAGAGGACCATATTCTTTGAGGACTCAAGATTGGAGATCCAAGATAAGAAAGTACTGAAAGGACATACCAGGTAGACATCCAGATGAGGTATGTACCTTGTAGAGGTAGTGTGGTATCACAAGTAAAGCCTCCCATCATAATGCTCTTGATTAAAGTAGAGACATCCGGATGAGGTATGTACATTGTAGAGGTAGTGCGATATCACAAGTAAAGCCTCAAAGCATAATGCTCTTGATTAAAGTAGACCTTGTTCAGTTAGGCCTCAGGGACAGTGCTAGTCATGATGGTGATGCCTACAATATGGCTTATCAATCCGACTCTTCCGAAGAACTATTCAATTTGAGATATGATGTTGTTATGAATACCTCCCTAGTTAAGACGAAGGATGTACAAATATGACACAATAGGAGAAGGAAGGAGGCATTAGAGCCTATCCCCCTTTAGTGACAACTTCCTGAACTCCAACCATAAATCGAAGTTTAGTAAACTTCGTCTCTGTGAGAGCCTCTGTAAAGATGTCTGCAACTTGATCATATGTTGAACAATATTGCACTTCAAGAACATGGTCGTGAATGAGCTTTCTGATGAAGTGCATGTGCAATTCAATGTGTTTGTTGCGCTGATGTTGGACTGGATCTTTGCATAGTTGAATGGCACTTTGATTATCACACCAAAATGTAGTCGGATGTTGCTGCTGAAAGCCAAACTCTGACAAGATCTGATGAAGCCACAGGGCTTCCTTACTAGCTTCTACAGCACCACGATACTCTGCTTCTACAGAAGAAAGAGAAATGGCACTTTGTTTCTTGCAAGCCCATGTAATAGGTCTTGAACCAAGAGTGAACACATAACCTGCAGTAGACTTCCGATCATCAGGGTCACCAGCCCAATCAGAATCAGTGAAACCAACCAATAAAGGAGA
>APFE030975145.1:0-14645 GCA_000404065.3 Pinus taeda | reverse complement strand
ACATGGCTTTGTTTTTGGCCATGTGATAAGAAGCTCCAAAATCAATGAGCCACTCATGAGAATTAGAAGAAGAAGATACATTTAGTGCATATCCAGACCGAGATATTTGACAACCACATGCGGAAAGCGTTATTCATGAAGATGAAGTTGAAGTTGAAGAGCGGTCCAAATGGATGTTATGCTTCTTCATTGCTGCTTCCAAGGCTTCCATCTTTTTAAAGCATTTGGATTCTATCTGGCCATCTCAATTACAAAAGTGGCAATGTCTATCAGTCTTCTTCCCTTTGTTTTTATTTGCCTTATCATTTTATTGAAATGATTTTTCATTTTGAGGCTGAAATTTCTTAGGACCCTTGTTTGGTTTAGGACCATTCTTTTTAGGATACTACTTCTTAGGATTCTTTGAATTTGGTTGTTGTTGGGTGGCTAAGGATTTCTTAGAAGAGTTTCCAAGTTTAAGAAGACCAAGGTGTAAGAGTTTTTCTTGTTCTCTTATTAAAGAATCACAAAAGGAATCAAAGGAAGGGGACTTGTAGTCTTGTCCTTGATAAATGAAGGCTTCTCTTGTAGAATGGAAGGTGGAAACAAACACAGAGTAGGCTAGTCCCAACTTAGTAAGAATGGAATAGATAAGGTTACCATCTTCTTTCTTAACCTTAACACCTTCCAAGAGAAGTCTAAGGGTTTTGAACTTAGACAAAAAATCTTCAATGGAAGAAAATTATTGGGGTCCAATGTAAGCAACTCATTTTCGAGTTGATGGGCTCTAGGTTTATTTTTAATTCCAAAAACTTTAGTGATCTGTTTCATTGCTTCATTAGGAGTATCAAGTTCTGCGATATGGAATCTAAGTTCTGGAGAAATAGATATCCCTATCAACCCACGTGCTTGATCTTGCCTATTTTCCCATTTGGCTGCCTTATCTTCATCTTTCGGTTTGGTTTCTTAGCCTGAAGCTATTCTGTAAAGACCTTTACTTCTAAGTAAATCCACAATGTAGGACCACCATTGAAAGTAGTTGGTGCTGTCAAGAATAACTTGGCATAGACTTTCCATTTTAACAGAAACTGAAGCTATAGATGTTGAAAATAAGTGTTCTAATGGAAAGATCTCGAAAAATTAGGCTGATTCAAAAAAAAGGCTCTAAAAATAGATTCCAGATGAAAAAGTTATGGCTTTTTGAATAAAAGTTGTTGAAGATGCCGACAAAGTGCAGGAATGTGTGGAAATGAATGATAATGTTATATTTAAAAAAAAAAATCCGCCCCCTTTCCAAACTTAGTCTAATTAGCTCAACAAAAAGGACTTGAACTCAAGACCTCTATTCTCATAAAGTAGCTTTGAACCAAGTGAGCTAGTTTAAAAGGTTAGTAATTTTTGGAAAAGAGGAAGGGGTTTTTTTTTTAAGTCACCGAAGCTTTGATTGCGTGCTTACTTGAGAAAGCTCTTTTTTTCCTGCAAAACAAAAACCACAAAACCCAAAACGGACATACAAAAAAAACAAACCTTATTATTTGAAGTTAGCTTTACCCGGAAACTAACAATTTTCCTCAATGTTTCTGATTTTCCGAGATCACACTGAGGCGCGGCGGAAAAGAGAATACGCATGAGAAAAATCCTTCCTTACTGTCTCTGATTTGCCCAGATCGCACAGAGTCGCGAGGCAAAGAGCATACACAGAAATGAAAGGTATAGATCCAGCAATAAAAAACAGAGAGCTAAATAAACGAAAATAAACAGAGAGAAAATAACTAAAAGTTGCAAATAAACACTAATTACCTCCAGATTTTAAAAATGACGTAGCTAGGGCTACCGGAAACCTTTTCGCGTCAAAAGAAAGGGGTTCCTCACTGGAACAGAATCTCCTAACACAATAGAGTAGTCCTCTCGGCCCGAAAGCAGTTAGTAACAATAGATCTAGGAAATGACAGTCGGATGCAGTGCTACCAGCTTCGGATTTGGATCACCAATGGATGCGACCCTGAAATAGCTCTGATACCATGTAGGAATTTACAAGGTAAGTTCCTCAAACAGAACACCAAAGGACACTGCTCACAAACAAATCACAGATCAATACACCAGTATTTTTGACGTAGTTAAAACCCTCAAAGAGGGAAACAGTCCACGGCCTGAGCCAACGCGGCCACTTCAGGCAATTTATTAATAAAGGAATGAAAATTTACATAAGATTCTCTCATGAACGGTTACCCTACAAATGACCCTCCATGCTATTTAAATAGAGATCATGGACCAATCGGGTGTTAAGTCACGGATCAAGTGTCGGTAATACCGAGGAGAGAATGAACCGTCGGATCACTACATAAAGTGACCATCGGATTGTAAGTTACAAAAGTGCATAGTAAAGAAACACACTTTACCTAACTCTACACTAGACCAAGTTATACTTAAATATTTCCTATGTGTCGGAATATCCTAACAGTGTTGAGAAATGTAACTAGTTTCGGTCTTCATGATTGTTGTACTCATTTCAATTGTATCCTCATTATTAAAGCATGGGTTTTATGCTCATTATTGAAGGTCTTCTAGGTAAAAGCATGTTCTTTGTGCTTCTAGGGTTTGTTAGGTCTTAGGATTTATTGTCATGAGTCAAAAAAGTCAACATCATGTTTATAAGACCCTTCTGAGAAAAATGTAATTGTAAAAGGAATTAGTTTTGAATCTAGAAAGTCCTAGAACCTCCAAAAATACAAGTTGGCATTGAAATTTTGATGTTCTATGTTGTTACAGTCACTTAAATCCGAAGCTTCTTTATATTACAAAATAAGTTAAGTAATTGTAGATAGAACATAAACCATATAAACCATATGCACAATGGAAGACAGCCAAGAACTCAATGAGACACAGAGAAGTTAGGTCAATGACCAGGGCAAAACCCACAAGGGGAAAACCCAACCAAATTCTTATTCTATTAGAAATCAAATTTTCAGCAAAAATACAAAGTACAACGAGAGAATGAAGAAGTTCACGCAAATCCGAAGAAGATCTCTCATAGAAGTAGTTGATGCAAACACTGAATTACTTTGGCTCTTCAAGATCTTCTCTTTCTCTTCAAGGCTCTCTTTCTCTCTCTCGATCTTCCTCTAGACTCTCCAACTCTCTCTTTCTCAAGCTCGAATTCTCCTTTCACAAGCACAAGTGTCAAGTGAGGATGAGAGGCACAAATATATAGTTAGAGCAAGGAGGTCGAATTCATGAGGGAGTAACTCCTATGTCTTGAGGGGGAGTTCCATAGGAGTGTAACTTATGCATTTAGGAGAGAAATGTAACTTATGCATTAAAGAGGTGTAAGAAGAACTTTTTTATGATGAGTCATTAAAGTGTGTAAGAGCATTAAAGAGAGAAGAATGAATCCATTAAGAGAGAGAGTAACATCTGCATTAATTGAGGGGAGTTACATATGACACGATTGAGAGACTTGAATTTCTTTTTAATAATAATATAATAATATCATAAAGAGGATAATAGTAATAATAATAATGATGATGATTAAGTTAAAAATTAAACAATTGAGATTGATTAAGGACAAGTTAAGTGAATTTCCATCATGTATATATGATTACGAATTTATGGAAAGAGATTTACTATTTTTGGAAAGTCATGGTTGCAAGGATAGACATGGCTTTCTATTTTTAGAAAGTCACTTTAGAAAGTTCAGAAATGAAATTCTATTCGAGGAAATTCGTCTCATAGCTGTCAATTTTCAACACTCCCTCTCAACTAGGAGGAATTTCTTTCTGATACAAAAAATATTTGCTATCTCTACTTTGGAACAATGATGTTACAATCTAATGAAGAAGAATCATCATGGGGGAGATAAATCCATCACCCTATACACACTTGGGGGGATCTACTGGTCAACACATGATAAGGATCTCGCACACCTAAGGCTCATCACTACTTGGGGGGATCCACTTGTCAACTCATGACAAGGATCTTGCTCATCCAAGGCTCATCACTGCTTGGGGGGATCCACTTGTCAACACATAACAAGGATCTCGCACATCCAAGGCTTATCATCCATGACCACCCTCTCTAGGAAGGGTCGCATCTATTAATCCAAGTTGCTCTCTAAAAACCAAGAACTTTAACTTTCGACAAAGGATTGGTAAGAATGTAAAAAATATGGTCATCAACCACTATAGGATAAGTCATATTGCTCCTCTTTGCACCATATCCCTGATATAGTGATATTTGATCTCAATGTGTCTGGACTTGTCATGGAACACGAGATTTTCAGCAAGATGAATCCCACTCTTATTGTCAAAGTAAATTACTATAGTATCCAATACTTGCTCAAATAGCTCTCCAAAGGGCTTCCTTAGCCATACTACCTCACAGCTAGCCATGCTAGTAGCAATGTATTCTGCTTTAGCCGTGCTAAGGGAAACAGACTTTTTCTTTCTACTCATCCAAGATATCATGGAAAATCCTAAGCTAAAGTAGCACCCTGATGTGCTCTTTTTGTCAGTAGAGTTACTAGCCCAATCAACATCAGAGTATCCATGTAGCCTTACATCTTTGGCAATATATCTCAATCCAGGCCTAGTCATGGCCTCTAGGGCCCTCAATGTCCTTCGTCAACCTTGTACAGCTAATCATGGGCTTTTCAACCCTAAAACCCTAGTTGCAGCCCTTTTTAGGGCTTCCTCTTCCTCCTCTGCCTTTCTCTCCCCTCTTTAGCCCTTGCATTGACCCCCGTAGCCTCTTTTCCTTAGCTATTGTCCCTCTCGAGCCTTTTCCCTTGCCTTTTGCCCTCTTCCTAGCCCTAGCTTATCGTCTATCCTTTTCTGAATTTTTGGGAGTCAAGTTTGGTGGGTTTTGCAGGGGAAAGATGCTTAAAATTGGTGTTTTCAAGTGGAAAATCATTGGAGAAAATTTTTGGCAATTTGGGCAAGTGAGCTACAAGGCCTTGGGCCTAGGGTTTGCTCTCTAAACCCTCATTTTATCTTTGTTTTACTACATATGTAAATTCATCTTCATAAGAGTGATATAAGTGCCCTAAAAACATATCTAATTGGTCAAAATACTTTAAATTGAAAAATAAGATTTTCCTAGAATGTTGGCCACTTGGGCTTTGCAAATCTAGACTAGATCTACATTTTTGCTTGCTGGAAATTCTCTGTATAATCTCTGAATCAGATTTGATATAATTCTGAACTTTGCATCTTAAGAGAACTAAAAATTGATTTTTTCAGTTTGTCAAGCTAATTCTGTGTTTTGGGCCTAATTTAGCACTCATTGCATCAATAGCTCACTGATTTTCTGTTTTACTTACTGCTGCAATAAACATTTCATATCTGATATAACTGTGGTAATTTCACCATAAGAAGGCTGAGTACATCTAAAAGATTGAGCTGGAAAAGTTGATTTGGTAGTTGGTTTCTCTTTCTCACATTGGGCAAGCATGTGCACCTTGAAATTGGCATATGGCATAAATTTACTCACTGTTGTCATAAACTAATTGTTGTTGTCCTAACTTCATCATAAGTAGCTTTTCATGGTTTACTTAATTCATGGTGGTTTATGTTAAGTTCTAACAATTGCTTGTTTTGTGTTAAAATTTTAGAATTTTTTAACTTGGCACCTAAATCACTCACACATCTAAGTTCAAATCTTATTGAGTTACTCTTAAAATCAAATTGGCATTGTGGCATTGGCATATTTTGAGTAATTATAATTGGTATCTTGTGTTGAACATTGGCACTTGTATCTTTAAGCACTTGTCTTGTTTTAAGATTGTTTTTTAATTAATGTTAAGTACTCTTGTCATTAAAGGCTAATCACAATTTAAGTTCTTAAAGACTTAATCAATCTTAACTCAAGTAACTTCACTCATCCATCTTGCATCCTAAGAGTAGTTGCACTAATAATTTACCTCCAAGCATAAGCATGGTTGAAAGACTCCTGCACAACCCTTTCTCATTTAGCTTGAGGGATTCAGCGCTTCTTAGTGGTTAACACAGTAACCTTGCAGTTGTCAAAGCCACAGTCTCTGCAGTGTCGAAGGCACTGAGTGGTTGGAACACAGGGGGACGTATCGCTAATCAATCCTTTGCTTGCTTCCCATTGGCTCCCATCCCACAACCTACTCTGAAGACTGTTCTCAAAATAGTTAAAGGAGAGGTTCCATTTAGACTAGGCATATAATCTAAAACTGACCAAGATCCTTGCATCACACTTGGATTTTAGGACTTGCACTTCATATAGGTTAGTTATTCATCTAAGCAGCAGTTGTCCATCTGGTTACTTGGCATTAATTTACAATAAGCAAGAATTGTGACTCCATAAGGCATTGGTCTCATACTTAAATCTAATATAATCAGTGATCTTGCTAAATTTAACCAAGTAGCTAGGCCACTCAACTATGTCTCACGAATAGGTTGGTTCCCAACTTGTCTTTCATCCTCTCATTTTCATAGGGTCTACCCCCCATAGTTTATTGTTGGGATACAGCTAGAACGGAGTGGGCAAGGATCAGAGTGATAGCCCCCGCCTTGAGCAGTTGTTGTGGTGCCTGTACAATCCAAGCAACAACAACTACAAAGCATATATATGGTCTAATGTAAACTAAGAACATCAGTTCCCCAACCAGTTACTCAAAAGGATTAGCCAAATTAGGTCCTGCAGCTTTACCACAAAGCTTCTTGAAATTCATTTCCATTGGAGTATTCATGGACTTACACTCAATCATGCCAAACCTTTCTAGTAGTTTGACAACATATTTTCCGTGAGAACGAAAAACATCACCAAATTTATGTCATACCTCCAGGCCCAGAAAGCAGTGCATCAAACGAAGATCTTTCATTTCAAATTCAAAATCTAACTCCCTTTTACATTGGAGAATAAGAGGTTCACAACCAGTCAAAAATAAATCATCAACATACAATACCAAAATCAAAGGCATACCTTGGACTGTCTTAAAGTAAAGTTTTGGATCTGCATTGCTTATGGTATAACCAAGCTTCATCAAGAACCTATATATGTGAGCATACCAAGCTCTTGGAGCTTGGTTCAAACCATAGAGAGCTTTCTTCAGCCTACACATGACTTTTTGGATCATTTACTTCAAAGCCTTGTGGTTGCTCCACAAATACTTCTTCTTTAAGGAAGCCATGCAGAAAAGCAATCTTCACATCCATTTGGTGAAGGGACCATCCTTGGCTAGTAGCTAGAGCTACAATCTATCAGATGGTGGTGTAATGGGCAATAGGTGCAAAAATGTCGTCATAGTCTATTGTTAAAATTGGCAACTAGGGCCAAATTCCACCTTGGGATAGCTCATATGATGGAGAAGATTATTGCATTGGATTCCTCTTTTCGAGAGGTCCAAGTTTGATATAAAGATCATCTCATTCAGACAAGCAGAAGTGAAATTTTGAATTATTCTCTCACATGCACAAATTGTTAAGGTCGACCTTAGCTTAATGTAAGCTCAAGAAGTCCAATAGATGTTTCAATTCACCCTCATCAAATTGTATAAATAGGAGTGGCCTCCCACCTCATTTGGACATCACTCATTCATCTATTCTTCTTTCTCCTAGTCAAAGTGGTTCGTACAACTTGGTGATCATCTCTCCCTCTCACACACGTGTGGATGAAGGACGAATTTTTGGGACAGTTTGCAGGCCGAAAATTTCAAAGTTTCAGGACAACATTCACCAAAGGGATATTGACCAAGTTTGACTGTGTTTTTGAGGGAAGAAGTTTGATCTCCTTAGGCCACATTTCTGGGCACAAAAACCGAGATTTTCTAAGCATATTGACCAACATTGACTTCAGGTTGACTTCTGTTTTGACCACAAAATATCACAACAGATTTTCTCTCCTTTGAGAGAGTTCGACAAAACTGTTTTGGGCTGCATTTGACCTCTTGTTCAGGTTGAGTTTGACCAAGGAAGACCGAGTTGCATTGGTGAAGTTTTGTTGTTGTTTTAACAAGCATTGACTATTTGGTTAGGGCTGAAGTTTGACTACAGTTGACAAGGTTGTTTTGACTTTGTATTGGGCAAGTGAATTTGATTTTTGTACTCTCTCTCTGCTGAACTATTGAATAATAATAAGAAGATTTGGTCAAAAGGTTTTCCCCACATTGGGGTTTTTCCCTGGCATCTACCAAATTTGGTGTCCTCGTGTCTGGGCTTGTCTTATGCATATGTTTTTATGTTCTATCTGCATTTACCGTCAATGTGATTAAGTTAATGTGATCGCTACATTAATGACGACTACATCTTACTTCAAATCCAAGGACAAGCTTAATGACAAATCCGACTATCATGCATGGAAGATGTCTCTGGATTTGACTTTGGAAGAAAATGATGTTATGGACTATGCCAAAGAAAGAGTGGAGGAACCTCCTTGAAGTGCACCCGCTGCTGCAAAAACAAAGTACAAGAAATGTGAGTTTAAAGCTAAGAAAATTATTGTTGATTCTATTCACAAGCCATTGGTTGCCTATATTTCTGATTTTGAAACATCTAAGGAAATGTATGACAAGCTGGTTGGGATGTTCAAAGTAAATAATGCATATCAAGTTCTCTTTCTCATGAACAAGTTGAAAGACATCAAGATGGATAGAGGAGAATCCATTCAATCCTACTTCATGAGGATTACTGAAATCAAGAATGATCTCCTATCTATCTATTGGAGAATTTATTGCTGATAGGGAGCTCACTCTTATTGCACTTGTAGGCCTTACAAGAGAATGGAATGTGTTTAATACTACCATCCTCAACAATGACAGGATTCTAGGATTTGATGAATTATTGACTAGATGCACTAAAGAAGAAATTAGGATCATGGAAAGAGACAAGCCCTCAAACAAAAACAATCATACCACCTTCTCCGCTCATGCAAAAAGGAACAATGTTGGTCCAAGAAGACAAGGTCAAGGGTTCAAGTCGGGATTCAAAGAAGGAAGAAAAGGAAGATGCTTCAATTGCAACAGGTTTGGCCACTTTGCTAGAGAGAGTCCTCACAAGAAGGATACTCCAAGAGATGATGATAATGATAACAACTACAAAGGCAATGGCAATCAAAGGAACAACATGTTCAACAACAAAGGAAAGAGGAATGCTCTCGTTGCTTGATATGGAAACAGTCGCCCTCTTGAGAAGTCAAGAAACTCCAGGTATGACGAAGCTAATGTTGTAGAAAAGCAAAAAGAATTTTATCTTCTTTCTGCCCTCAACACTACCTCTCCTCCGGATATATTGGGTCATTGGTTGATTGATAGTGGTGCCTCAAGGTACTTCACTGGGTACAAGGAGGCCCTCTCAAACTTAATTGAAAAGAAGACAAAGGAGAATATACTTGGGGATAATGCTACTTATCCCGTGAAAGGAATTGTGACTATTACTCTTCACTTTAATCAAGGTCAACCCCTTCATTTACAAGAAGTGTTGTATGTACCTAATCTAAAAAGAACCTAGTCTCTATTTCTGCAATGGAAGCTAAAGGTTTCAAGGTGACATTCGTTGATGGGAAGGTTTCTGTTTGGCAAAGGAACCCGAAAGATGCATTTACACTTGGATTTAGGGTTGAAGGTCTCTATCAGGTTGGAGGAATCCTGTTGGGAGCTATGACTTGTGACACTTCTCTTCAATCCGAATTAGGACACCGAAGATTTGCTCACCTTCATTATAAAGCCTTACCTGATGTAAGGAAGATGGTCACAAGTATGCCCGAATTCAACTTAGATCATGAAGGAGTGTGTCAGGGTTGTGCAACTGGAAAGCGTACAAGGGGACTATTCCCCTCAAGTGAAAGTCAAACTATCGATATTCTTCAATTGATCCATTTTGATCTATCAGGTATGTTGCCCATAACATCTTTGGGTGGATATTTGTACTATGCAATTTTTGTGGATGACTTCTCTCACAAAACATGGATCTATTTCTTAAAGAAGAAGGGTGAAGTGTTCAAATGGTTCCACTCTTTCAGAGCCTTGGTCGAGAATCAAATAGGGAAGAAGATCAAAATATTGAGGACTGATAATGGAACTGAATATGAGTCAAATGAATTCAATGACTATTGTAGAGAAGCTGGCATTAAGAGGGAGACCACTACTACATATATGCCTGAGCAAAATGGAGTTGCCAAAAGGAAGAATCGAACTACCATAGAAGCCACCCGTGACATGCTTCATGACCAAGGCCTACTGAAGTTTTCATAGGAAGAAGCTGCCAACATCGTTGTTTATGTTCAAAATAGATGTCTGCATCAAGCATTGGACTTTAAGACACCAGAAGAAGTTTTCACCAGTAAGAAACCTGATGTTTCTCATTTTAAAATTTTTGGTTGTCCCATATATTTTCATGTGCCGAAGGAGAAAAGAAACAAGCTAGATGCATCTGGGAAAAAAGGAACATTTGTGGGCTACAATGAAACTTCAAAGGCATATAGAATTTATGTGCCTGTTCAATCAAGTGAAATCAACATCATTAAAGTATCATAGTGGACCATATTCAAAATTAAGGGCACAAAAATAGTTCAAACAATCCTTGCCCTCCAATGTCTTTCTAGCTCGGGATTTGTAAGCTAGTTACCACACTTTTGTTAGGGATGGTTATGTCTTTATCTGTATTAGGTGCTTCCAGCTCCTAGGGAGGACATTTCATAAGTAGACCCATCAATCCATAGATGCATGTGATAATGATGATGATGGGGCAGGAAAGGAAGACGACCATAGCCATGGTACCAATTAAAAGGGGTCCAACATCTATGAGTACTATAATGAGAAGAGGGAGAAATTGTGAAAGCATGAGTCACCCCTTTCCTCAACCTGCTTTTTCCATCCCTCTAGTTTTCCTTTTACTTTAACGATTTATTTTTCATTTTTACATAGCTTAGGAGAACAAGCTTGATTTATGTTTTACCCATATCCCTTAATCAAGGTTGGGACATTCAAGAGTTCCTTTTAGATGTAGCATGAAATGTTCAGGAACTAGGTGATGGCTAATGAGGGGGGTAGTCCTCATGCTAGGCTTTTGCTCATGCGCTTGCTAAGTGCTAGCCATCTTTTGCAATTTTCTTTTCTTTAATTGTCGCTTCATATGCTTTTATCATTATTTCAATTGCATCAACCTCTTAGGAAAAATTTATGGGCCCTAACTCAGAGATGAGGATATGAGGTGTCAATCCTAACGAAATATGACAATCAACCTGAAGAGTGGATGTAGATAATAAGGGAAACATGGAATGTGGTAAGTATGGATTACCTTGGGCGTGCTACTTCAATCAGTGCCTCTTATTAGTGCCCATCCTGAAGGAAGGACCTCATGGGAGGTCACAGTGGACTTGGCGCAAAGGATAATCTCCCAGGTGAAGCATGGGAATAAGGGTACAATCAAGAGCAGTCAATCATCTAGCTTGGCTTATGATCCATATTAGTATGCCCAAAACATTAAATGAAAGCACATGATTACAAAAATGGTTAATGTACCTTCTAATAGATGACCCACATTCCTTCAAAAAGCATGGCAGATGAGACAGAGCACTAACATGAGCATAAGCTATATGTGGGCCATCATAAGGTTGTCGGCTAGTTGGCTAACAAATGAGAAGTAAACATTTCTCCTAGTACCCACTTTTGGTGGGTAACATTGGCTCCAACTTGGGGACATGTGCTCAACGTAGAGCGCATGGTCCATGTGCTCAAACAAAGAGAACATGAGAATCCCAACAATCCCTAGTACTCGTAGACCTAATACTAGTACACTCAAAACAACTTGTTGATAGCAATTGAGCAAGATGCTGATCATCACCCTTGTGATATAGGAGAATAATAATAATAAAATGTTAGCTAAAATAACGCATAAAATCTAACTATTATGGAAGTAAATCAACATGTAAACAATCAAAGAAAGATGCAAAAGCAATAACGCAAGGCACACAATCCTACCCTAACTACCTACTACTAAATGCATCAAGTTCCATTGAGAAGGGTCAGGTGATTGCCATCCATGGGTGATGACAAATGCACTCCATCAAGATTGGCCATGTAAAATTAATTTAACCCCACCTTTCCATGGACCTGTTGCTACAAAATCTAGCAAGCCTAGTGCAAAGCCTCACCAAACAACGTTCCAAACCTTATGTCAATAATGAAGAAGAGTTCCCATTGTCACCTCAAGGACCTTCCTCCTCTTTGGTGGGATTTAAACCACAAGAGAAGTCCTTAAACCACCTATAAGGGTATTCTAATACTAAGGCTTAAAATGACAAGTTTTTGAAGGTCTAAAAATGGATAGAGAGCTTGGTAGGACCAAAGATGACATAGGATTTCAATGCTAAGGTTCAAGCACTCTAAAGTTAGACCAATAAATTGTTAAATTTCTAATATGCAACATAATTATTTTCTCACAGCAATTTAATTTATCCCCTACGTATTATTTATTTACCCAATAACTAAATCATCAAAAAATAAAATCACTAGTATCTTTAACTTCTAGAATTAAAAATATGCAGTGAAAATAAACAAGAGAGATCTACCACACATTTCAAAATTAATTAACCCACAAACAATTCTCTGCCATTTCATTATTTGGAAAATATGGGTTTTTCGACCAATAGAGATACAAGGAAAAATACAATCTACCTATAACTTGGCTCCCTCAAAATGTATTCGGCCCAGGTAAATCTGCCTCCAAATGAAATCACTCTGAAGAAATCAGCCTCCAGCAATCAAATCTGCATGTTGAGAATTCAATAGGGCAATGAATATGTTAATTCTCTTAACTTGATAATTGTTTGTGTTACCTTTTACTTATTAGCGTTGTTCGTTATTATACCAATGTGCAATACATCAAACAACTACCAAAACAGTAAGAACAGTGACATAGTATATAGGTTGCAAGCCAGGGCCAAAACCCCTCCTCTTGAGGGGAAAACCCGTAAGTCTCTTCTTATCTTTCAGATATTTCAATTGATAAATACCATGACCTGGACTGAAACAAATACCCTCCAAGATCAAGTCTACCACGGCCTCCAGCTGCAATATATTCTACCTCCCATTAGATCCGAAAACTCTGCTCCCCAGCAACTACTGCAACTATTGTTGCTCCTCTAGGAGACTTCGATCTCCCTCTAATAGCCTTCCTCTTGACTTCGCTTGCCTTGACTTGAGTCCTAGGGCTAATAGGATGCCCTAAGAGACCTTCACTTGCCTTTCGTTCTCTTCTCCTTCAAAATCGAACCCCAAAAGATCCATCACAAGAAAACCCTAACTTCAATCTTCCCAGAAGAATAGATAAGGCCCAGAAACTTTGACTTCTTCAACTTCCTCTTCTTCGCACTTCCTTCTTGACTTCTGCTTCGCATAAGAGATGAGTGAGCGAGTGATCCAAATGGAGGACGAATTATTCTTATATATAGGCTTCCTCAAGGGTGGACGTGACTCTTCATGTAGGTCAACTTGACAACTCCTTAGGCCGACTTGATCTTGGAGTTATTCTGACACTTTCAAGACAAAATAATTTTTTCTTTACAATTTACAATGTGCCCATAGGGTCTTCCACACATGATCATGACTCTTCTACCTAGGAAAAACCCTAGAAGCACTCAATGGGTGCTTGACCTATAAAATAAAAAAACTTGAGCATGAAATCCATGCTCCAATAATAATATTAATTTCTTTTCCATTTTATATTTACAAGAATACATTTCATATTTATGAAGACCGAACCTAGTTACACATTTTTCAACATTGCAACCTCCAGCGAACTCGACCTGCGCCCTACCACTAATGCACACTAGAAAATCCCCAACACTCCAATAACTCGGCCCCCTCCAAACAAACATGATCTCCTTTTGGCAACTCATCCCTACAATACCCTCAACTCGACCCTCCTGGATTCACTCAAACCCATTCACACTTCTTCCTTCTTTGTGCACTAGTCGCTGAACCACTCACACAGCTAGAAAAAATCGTTCTCTTTCATGATGACTCACTCACACACTTGTGCTCTTCATTATGTCTTCACCTCCATTGCTAGCCTCCATTTATAATCTTCATTGAGAACAAATCCCGAACCCCAATCTCCCTTCTAGAAACATCTTGACTATTCCTTCTAGAAACATCTTGAAGATCAAGAGTTGAGATTCTTTCTAAGTCACTTAAATAATTAAATTCTTTATCCTTAGAAAATAACCCAATAGTCCATAATAATTAATTGACTTTAATTATTGTATTTTTCCTAATTTAAACTTTGGAAATAAGACATTAATCACTCAAAGAGGCAAATAATGTCTTCCACATGCTAAGACCCCAGGAAATTGAAGAAGACCTTTCAATGCTACTTGCATCAACACTCCCTCCTAGCAAGGAAGGGATTCTCCACCACCCCCAACTTATCCCAGTTCTTCACAAACTTTCCCTTCACTAGAGGTCCCATGAGAACTGTTGACCTCTACCGGTCAACTACCCATGCAGTACACCCCCTGTTTCTTCGCAAAAAGGGGCAGCACCTGATCAACATGTCCGTGCCATCCTGCAGTCATCAGCAGCTCGATCAATCTAATTGTAAACCCAATCTGCATGTATTCTTTGTAAATAATCCTAGCAGATATGAGTCGTGTTTGTAAATTGCCTAGGTGGACCTAACTTTCTTATGATAATCTATGTCCCG
>APFE030975142.1:0-16817 GCA_000404065.3 Pinus taeda | reverse complement strand
AGTCACTCCTGAATAATAGATCTGCTGATCAAATCCTCACTTTGATTCCTGTGAATCTCTTTCTACAAATCAACAGCTTTGATACCATGTAGAAATTTTGAATAATTTAACACATATTCAATGGAGATTATCCTGATCATGTACTATTGCGGAAAACATACAACAATACATAAGCTCCTCTACGTTGATCATCAATATAGCAGCATCAATAACAATAAAACATCAAGAGCATTCACACATTAACACAGTATGTATCTCGGGGAAAGCATCTCGCTAAAAACCCCAACTATCTGTATATTAATGATTGATTCATGTAACATTACACAACATAATACTTGTCACAAGTATCTCCACCTCTGTTACACACAATACAGCTCAGATCTGATCTCCAAATCTCTTCCGCTGCTTGCCTGCCTCTACTGCGCAATCCTACAAGAGAATAATGATGAATGGCTGAAGCAAACTCGTATTTCCTTTGGATATACCATGCAATCCTCATTGGCAATACTCAATCCCACTGATTGTGCAAATCATCATGCACAACTATAGTCACAACTGATAGCAATCTGATCCTCTAACACCGGTCCCTGCTGAACTGAACATGCATTGACATGCAACTGAGTTAACTAATGTATTCTATAGTTGCATTATGAGTTAATAACTTGTGAATTAATTTAATAACTAATTCACCCAACTCATCTCTAGTCTATTTTCCAGTTAGACTAAATACAACCAGTTTAACAAAGCTAAACTGAACACAACTCCATCAACTGCACCTCCAGTCCAATAAACTCAACTCACTTGAGTTCTAACTGAAGTCCTGCATGCAAATATTAGTCATCCCATAGGTAACCACGTATTTCCTTCTGGGATCTGC
Source organism: Pinus taeda (assembly GCA_000404065.3). NCBI lineage: Eukaryota > Viridiplantae > Streptophyta > Pinopsida > Pinales > Pinaceae > Pinus > Pinus taeda. The sequence continues at coordinate 15,940 of APFE030975142.1, read as the reverse complement.
ATGTACCACATCCGTAGCTCATCCTGAAGTGCTCCAATAGAATAAGACAAAGTTTATAGTCTAAATATTATTATGAGCTAATAATATTTGACTGTTCTATATTTAGACTGAGCAGTCACTCCGCTGTGTTGTCACTCCGCTGTGGTCTAAAAATAGAAGTCCATCTATTTTTTTCCAACTTGATCAATCATCCATAAACAGCAACCTGCAATCCATAGGCATGATCCATATGTCTAAAAATAGACTTGCGCCAAAAATAGCCTGCGGGCCCACTTAGTGAAGGCGACTCTTTTCACTAAGCTCCATCATCTTGTTGCAATCTCAACATATCTTGGGTATGCTTCGCCAACCCTGAATCAACAGTTGCCTTTCGTCGCAACTTTAGAATTACCAGATCTAAATCAGCTAACAAATGATCCAATTACTTACGCCCCTTGGTGGCCAACGATTCCTCATAAACTTCTGTGAGATATTCCTAAATTCAATGGAAATCCAGGTGAAGATCCGTCGAATCATGTGATGTCATTTCATCTGTGGTGTTCATCCAACACTCTCAATGATGATTCGATTAGGCTTCGCCTTTTTCAGCGAACGTTAACTGGTATGGCAGCAAAATGGTACATCGAATTGCCTAGAGCTTCATTTGATAACTTCAACGCCCTTGCCACCACCTTTTAAACCCATTTTTAGTTACCCATAAGGTACGAAACAGGAGCGGAGCTTCTTACCAATTTTAAACAGATGATAGCCACTCACATATCTGATCATATTCATGAGTGGCGACGTCGTTGTAGAATGGTAAAGACATATTCTCTTGATCAACTGTTAGCTGAATGGTTTATTAAGTCATTTTTACCTTCTATTACAGAAGATGTGGCCAAGGGAGGAGTTGTCACTGAAGAGCAAGTCATTGCTCGTGCGCAATATCTAGACTTGATCTATGCTCAATCTGGCACGCTCTATGACAAAATTCCTGATGCTCCTAGACCAAAGTTTTCCGTTCCTCCTCCTAAATCGAACAAGGACTCTCATGTCGGTGACAGCGTGATTGGCACCTCAAGTACGCAAACCGCAAAGGCTACATCTGGTGAAGCCCTCACAGTTTCCAGTAAAAAGGCAAATGAAAAACTTCCTGCCTCGGAGGTTAATGCCGTGTCGACCAACAAAGGCAAAGAATCGAAGCAACCAGGGGGCAAGAAGAAAGGGAAAAGCAAAAAGAAGAAACAGGATAATTTTTCTCCTGAAAATTTTTCTGAAAACCTTTATGGGCAAAAGAAACCTAGTCGGCCATGTCATATATGTGATGAAGACCATTGGATGAGAGATTGTCCGCATAAAGTTGAGATTAAGAAGTTCTTTAAGAGTTCAAACCTCAACGGTATTGACTGATTTGTTTCCAAACCCAAAAACTAATCTGGTTGCTAGCGACAATGCTTCCCCATCCCAAGTGCTTATGTTGTCCATTTTGAAGTAGCAAAATGATGCTTGGATATCGACAAGGAATAAAGATTATGGGAATCCACAGCTGTCGAACAAAAAGACTGTAGATCAACCTAGTAGTTCGAAAACAACTTCAACCGAAGTTGTGCCACCCATCATTCCTGAGCTAATGATAAAGCCGCCAAAGGGAGTAGTACACAAATCGACATTTAATCCTCGTGCTCGAGCAACAGAGAATTATAATATAGTAGAGGATTTGGCCCAATTTCCATCCACTATGTCAACACTTGAAGTGCTGCAAAATTTCCCCTCCCAAAAGCATGCTCTATTATCAGCAATAGGTGGGATTGACTCAGTGGATTCCAATCTTGTGATCTTTAATCATAAAGGATATGAACCTCAGTTACCAGCCCAACTTGCTTTCCTCATTCAAGTGAAAGCCCTCAACAAAACTGTTCATTGAACAATTATTGATGAAGGGGCATCTACATGCATTGTGTCAATGAGTTGCTGGAAAAATTTAGGCTCACCACCCTTGTCGCGATCATCAATGACATTAAAAGCATTCGATGGACAAACATACACCCCGTACGGGATTTTAAGTAACTTGCAAGTTGAACTAGGGGGCAAAACAATAGAAATTGATGTCGAATTTATCGATGGAAACTTCGATTACAACATCCTTGGGAAGGCCCTGGATTTATGCTATGGCTGCAGTTGTGTCAAGATACTTTAGAAAGATTGAATTTCCTTTTCAAGGAGGAATTACCATCGTTGATCAACACACCTTCCTCCCCAACAGTTCACAAGTTACGGGAAGCATTCCAATGATCCATGGAAGCTCTCATTCGCTTCAAAATGTCGGAGTAGGCCTCCTAAAAGACCCTACCTTAATGGGTACTTTTGCCCTACCACCTCTGAGTAATCTGGCGGAAGTGGCCACGGTGGAAACCTGTAATATGATATCTTCTATATCTACGAAGATTCAGAAAATTTCCGAAAATTTTGTTAGCATGGATCATCGCCAGGTATTGCCTCCAAGCCCAATCGAAATATTGTAGAAATAAATGTTCTTGGCCAGGGCGGAAAACCCAAATCAAAGCTCAACGAGTGTTCGGATAGATAGGTCTAAGGAATATGGCACCTCTTCAGATCCTTGGTCGCATGTACATTCTACAGACAAAGGAATCATTCAATCAATGATGATAGGAGAGGCACCATGGGAAGATTACCACCATCGTTCCCATCTTCCGGATTACCACGAAGATATTTCCAGCGACCTTAATCATCCTTTAGTTTTTGATTTTATATCAAATACTGTAAATACGGTGGATTCCGAGTGGAATCTGTCCAATATTGAAGAAACTATCACCATAAATATCTCGACCAAACCAGATGTTGTAGAGAACATTCATGTCGGCAAATCTTGTTCTTCTTCAGAACTAGAAATATATTTCGCTCTCTTTCGCAAATTCAGAGATGTCTTTGCATGGTCATACGAAGAAATGCCAGGCATTGACTCGAGCATAGTTGAACACGAAATCAAGATGTATCCAGATGTCAAACCGGTACGACAACGGCTTCGGCAGGTGCGCTCGAAGAAAGCCCTTGCCATCAAGGCAGAAGTTGAAAACTTTTTACATGCTGGTTTCATTTACCCGATTCCTCTAACTTATTGGGTATCGATTAGTGTTCTTGCGATAAAAAAAAAGGAACGATCAAAGTGTGCGTTGATTACAGGGATGTAAATCAAGCTTGTCCAAAAGACGACTACCCTACACCCTTCATCGACCAGATAATTGATGAATGCGTTGGATGCGAAATCTTTTCGTTTATGGATGGATTTTCCGGGTATAATCAAATAAATATCCGCCCACAGGACCAGTCAAAGACTGCATTTATTTGTGTGGAACAAATTCGCATACCGCAAACTACATTTTGGTTTAAAGAACGCAGGGGTAACCTTTCAGAGGGCTATGAATTATGCCTTCCATGACATTAAGAACATCGTTCAACCATATCTTGACGATCTTCCGGCTCATTCGCGAAAGCGGACTAATCATCCGCATCATTTGAGAGCTATATATTTCTACGTTGCCGACACTACAAGATACGACTCAATCTGCACAAGTGTGTGTTTTGTGTCGATTCTGGTCGTTTACTTGGCTTTGTGGTTTCAAAGGACGGGATTCGTCTCGACCCATGTAAGGTTTAGGCGATCATCGATATGCCTCCACCTTCAAATTTGCTTCAAATTCAGAAACTCCAAGGGAAAGAAAACTTCCTGAGGAAGGGTGCAATGCATCTCACTTGCAGCGCACAAAGGGTGTGATGCATACTGAAAAGACCTTCTGTAGGGTGCAATGAGCGAGAGTAGACAAATGGTAGAGGCAGTTTGCTAAGTGGAAACCGAGGGAATCTTCTAGAAACTTCCCCTGTGACACTTGCCTCTTTGAATTCGCCCAAGGATGAGTAAGAAAGCATGAAATCTCCAAGTGGAACCAAGAAATATCAGTGAAATGATACTAATCAAAATCCCAGAAGGTGACTCACCCACCTGCAAATATCTATATATGGATCCCTCATCCTAGAGATCTAAAGGCTGGAATTTTGTATTTTGTAAGGAAGTGCTGTTGGTTTCTCTGTGAAACATTGTAGTGTTGGGTGATCTAGCTTTTCATGAGGTGAAGAGGGCTTTCATGCTGGGAGGATGGCGCTAGATCAGATCACTGGGTTGTAATCCTCTCTTCTACTACTATCAATAAAGCTATTTGAGCTTTCCTCCATATACTTGTAAATTTCTGAATCTTGTATTGGTGTATGCATTTGTATGGTTAATATACATCTGATCCTATATTGTTTATGGTTATAGATCTCTATGCTTTGATGGTATTATGTTGCTTTGACTCTACAGGTTTTCTTTGAAGCAGGACAAATGAGGAAGGTGTGGTGAAGCTCTGTCAAAAGAGGGAGGAAACAAGCAAAGAGACAAGCGAAAGACTGAGGTTGGTACTTTCTGCTTCTCTCTCATCTATCTCTCATAAAGGAAAACACAAGTAACTTTGGTTTGTTTGTTTCTAAGATAGCTACCCGTCTTAGTAGGACTAGCATCTCTGAATGGACACTAGTTTTCCCGATAACACTAACCCATGGGGGGGATTTGAATTGGTGACCTTTTCGCAAAGAGTGCCTTAACAATACTCCCATTCGCCGTCAATTTAAAGTCCCATGGGCAATGTACTAAGAAATTATAATAATCACTTTCTACTCTCAAGCAAGCACCTAAAGTGGCAATCTAACATCTTTTGCATGCTAGATTCCAAGCCTATGCAGAAGCACCTTTCCTAGCTAATAACATCAACACATGTAGGGGTTGGATGACATGGATTCAACCATTAATGTACTTTTGTTTCTAGGAAATGTTAGGCAAATTGTTTTTTAGATGTTGAAGCTAGTGGTAGCTTCGAAAGGTCTTCTACATAGGTTTGGTGTCTTAGCATGTGGAAGACATTATTTGCCTCTTCTATGTGCTTGCTTGATCGAGTTAACAATTTATATCTTCTTTCTTGAGTCCAACTTAGGAAAAGTACAATAATTAAAGTCAATTAATTATTGTGGACTATTATTTAAGTGACTTAGAAACAATTTCAACCGCTGATCTCCAAGATTGTTCTAGAAGGGAGATTGGGGTTAGGGATTTGGATTGAATGAAGATTATAAAGGGACCCGAGCGAGGAGGTGAAGACACAATTTGTGTGAGTGAGTCATCATTCAGAGAAAGAGATTTTCTCTAAGTGCGAGTGGCTATGTGGACCAACAGTGTAGAGAAGGAGAAATGTGAGTGGATTGGATTGAATGCAGGAGGGCCGAGTCGCTAGAGGGAGATTGATTTTATCTGGAGGAGGCTGAGTTGCTGGAGGACCGAGTTTTCCCTAGTGAGCATTGGTGGCATGCAATGAGGGCGCATGTCGAGTTGCTGGTAGAGTATTTGGTCCAAGTTCTCTAGGCCGATATCATCCAGAGGCTAATTTCCTAGAGGCCGGTTTCCTTGGGCTAAATTCATTCTAAGGGAGTTGTGTTACAGGTTCTAGGGTTTTGTATTTTTCCTTATATCTCCGTGGGTCGAAAAACCCCGATTTTCCAGATAATTAAATGAGGGAGAATTGTTGTGGGTGATTTATTTTGCAATGTGTGATTGATCTCTTTGGTTTATTTTTCACTACATATATTTCATTCTGGAAGTTAAAAATACTAGTGATTTTATTTTTCAGTGATTCAGTAATTATTTGTGTAAATAAATAAATTGCTGGGGATAAATTAAATTGCCATGAGAAAAAAATATGGTTGGTATTATAAATTTAACATGGTATCAGAGCTATCTAGAAGACTTTGAGAGAGAGAGATTTGAGATCACTAGGGTTTGCAACAATGAGTTTTCCCTTTTGTGGTAGTAGAATTATTTTCAAATTTTGGAGCTGGGTTTTGTGGCCACAGTCGATTGTTGGAGATGGCATCATTAAAAAAGTTTGCGATATGAAGACAGGTTGGACGAGGTATCAAATTTCAGTACCTGAAAGGAGCAAATTACCACGATTATGAAGATGAATGGTCTTTGGGATCTAGTAGGCAGAGATGTGTAGGTTCCTCCAAATACGAAACTTGCAGCGGAGCTACAAGCATAAGCTTAAAGACATGAAAGCGAGTTGCATAATTTTGGATCATGTGAGGGATCATATAATTCCTCACATATAAAGGAAGGACATTGGAAGACAAATGTGGGTAGCTCTGATCGGTCTTTATAAGAGTACAAATGAGAACAAAAAAATTGTGCTGTGGGAGAATTAAACATCATTAAAATGAACAGATTTGAGGCTATGACATCATATCTCACAAGGGTCCAACAGGCTCATGATGAGTTTGTAGCTGTTAGCTCTACTATACAACGATGATTTTCTAAGGTTAGAGACAGGCTTGGTCTACTCGATTGTGCGCAGAAGAACTCCACATCAGTCATTATCTCCTTTCTGCCCCTATCCCGCTTATTCTCCTTTAGCTCCATTTCCTTTGTTTTTCCTCTAAACCGTGCAAAGTAGCCCTTTTCAACTCTAGAACCCGCCATAAATCCTCACCCACATGACCCCGCGCTTCCTTAAGCCATCGCCATCCTTTGATCGCATCTGTTTATTGCCGCACCACCATCTAACGGTCCCTACTGCATTCAACGAACCATCTGCACGTTTATCTCTTCCACTGTCTGATCATCCCCGCCGTGATCGGACGACATTCGCTCCTCCCACTCTCACAAACTAACTGCACGATAACTCGCGATCAACAACGGTTTTGTTATTCCTTGCCGCCACAGATCACACGTTCGCTGGTATCGCTCGCCCTTGTACGTTTACCGCCTAATCCCCAAAAGCGGTGCGAGCAATACCACTTACTGCACACACTCGTTTTCTCGCTCGGTATCGCCCGCTCATTTTCAAAGCCTGATGGTCGTTGGATCTGTTCGCTTGAGATCTAATGGCTCACGATCATCTTCCACCTCGCCTCCTGGTACTCCTTGCCAAGCATTGTCCACCATCCATCTGCGTGATCCAACGACCGATCTTCCTTCTCCATTCATCCATATTGTCCACGTCCATAGCCATTTCATACTTTCGAAAGGACGAAGGTGGTTAGCATCCAGTACTCGGCACAGTAGCTCTTCAACAACCACATTCAACAGGAAGGATGGCCGAGAAAGAAAGGACCAGCCTCGAGTAGATAAACATGTTCAACAGTTAAGGAATTTTATTCTTTACGACACTCCACTTGCTCGAGAAGTACAACAGAGCACCCGAGAAGATCAAATTCGTTCACTGAAGCAGGCAGATTGCCCCAGAGACTCCATCAGACAGTTAAAGCAGTTGGTGGTCAATTATGACCCCTTAACACCTAGAATAGCAGAACATTTTTGTAAAGAAACTCTATATATACCTAGAAAATAGATGTAATCAGGGTTGATGGTTGTTGTTTTGATGTAAGGTTCAACTTCTAGAGACTGTAACTGCTTTGATACTTGTAGTGTCTCGTCTTCATTTTCAGCTAATACAAACTTCTTTTGCTGTTAATTGCTCACTTTCCATTTCTATTCTATTCTAGGTTGTGCTTGTTATGCAGTTTTCATGAACTATTGATATTTGGCATTAGAGGAGCTATCATCCTACCTCTGTGTTAAAATCTTGTATGTATCAGCGAATGTGTTATTCAGGTTTCTGTTTACCTAGTGACAGAGAGCTGTCATCATGTCTGTGTATTAGGAAATAGATTTGCAGACCTTTTACTGGTTGCAGCCAGCCATCACATGGTCTTGTGTATCTGCTGGTGTGGTCAGTGTGTTGTTGCACAGATTGTCACGACAATGCTCAGACCGGGGGCTGTCACTCTGATCGACGATCTCTCCGTTTAAGCCTGTCTCCCGCGGCTAAGGGGGGTAGACCCTATGGGATAATGGATGACCAACTGGGGACCAGTTGGGTTGGGAGACACGAGAGGAAACAAGCACTTAATTGATTTTATTAAGTTAATGGACCAGTGCTTTGTGGAGTTAATGATTAAATGATTAAATGTTGCAGAAATATGAACCATGTAAAACAAACATTTATCATCAAATAACCTAAGCAATGTAAGATTTTTAACAAATGCACAACGCCTTTAAATGATCCAGCAATTAAACTTCAAGAAAAATTAAATGCTTTAAATGATCATAAAATTTAAATGCTGACCAGCTACCACTTTCATATAGCCAACTTGTAAATAAACATTTCAAGTGCGTTTAGCTATAGAAAAATGGACCACAAAAAATGAATTTTCAATTTTTTTTTTTAAGCTTTTTCAAAATATTTTTTATTTTTAATTTTTAAATATTTATTTTTTTTTTTTTTTTTTGTTCTGTTTGCAGGTGCTGGAGCAGCGTGGAAGGAATCCGCAGGAAGTAATGCTGAAGAGAAATGTGGAAATGGAGTTGTGAGGAGACAGGGATTTGATTTGCAGCAAAGTGAGAGGAGCTCTAAATATTTTCCAAAAATCTTGACAAAATTTTTAACTCGCTCTCCTTCAGATTTCTTGAAACCCTCATAAAATAAAATTTACATTTGAAAATGAACGATTTTAAAACCCTTGGAATGCAAGATTGTTGGTTGATATTTTTGGAAAGCAATTTTAAATGAAACCCTAGCAAACAGATACCTTGGAAAATCTCGAATTTCTTCAGCAAAAAACTTGCAAGAACTAATCCTGAGGCCAGATCTTACCCTCCAGGGCCTAGATCTGGCTTCAAACAAAAATTTCTCCTTAGACCTATAACCTGCAACCTGTAATGGCAAAACAGAACACCCAAAGATAATATGTGCAAGAAAGGAAACTGAAAACCCTAACTAAATAATTACAATATTCACAAACTGCAGACTCTAAAATAGCCAGATTTCTCGTTATGCCACATAAATATTTTCAGAATTTAAATTTTAATGTGAGATACTTCAGAAAACCCTTCATGCATTCATTAAAAAAAAATCAGATGATAAGCCCGGGATTAAAAACTAGCTGGGCTCTTTCAAAAAACACAATCCGGGAGTTGGCTAGTTCAACCGAGAACTTCCCCTAACGCCCAGTAAACTCAAAACTTAAGATTTCCTGCACAGCTTAAAATCAACCATTAACATAGAGGGAGAAAACAATAATGAAATCTAGATCAAATGGAGATACCTGCCATTATATTTCAGAATCTAAACTATCGTTCAAACCCCAGAGATCAGACAAGATACCTGTGCCTGAATCAATCTTCATCAAGCTATTATCAATGATTGAAAATAAGATTATGCAGAAAAATAAAACAATCTTACAACATTTCCAGAAGAGTAACACCAACAAGATTTTCAACCCCAAAGTCTTTCTTTATTGCACAAAAACTGACTGTAAGAGAACTTTATTTAGCACCAGATTCTCAGATCTAAACTGATCTCAAATGACCCCTAACACCCTATTTAAAAGAAAAATTCCCAACGGCTAGTTCGAGTGATCCATGTCAAAATGATCTCGACCGTCGATGATGATCAAGATATCTCTTAATCTCATTCGTCGAATTTTTAATGCATTAAAAAATTGAAATTCTGCATTTATTTACTCAAAAATTATTATTTTATTATTTTTTAAGTTTTTATTCTATTTTAAATTATTTTAATTTTTCAATTAATTTTTTTTTAATTATTTTTTTAATTTATATCTTTTATTTTTAATTTTTAATTTTTAAATGGATCCTCGAACCTAGCCTTTGGAAAAAAATCCCTAGGACTTGGGACTTAGGACTTATGAGGGGATTTAAAACATTTTATAACCCTCAAGACACTTTACAATTTTACATTTCAAGGGGGAAAACCCCTTTGACATAGACCCTCATAGACTACCCAGTTCTGTGACACAACTATAATCTAGCAGATCAACATACTAGGATTCTCATAAGATTCTAATGACAAAATTCATTCCGGCTTTGGGGTTAGGCTAAAGGAAAACTCTGCCGATCATGGATCGGTGAGACAAAAAACCTCCCGGAACGTAGATTATCACTAGAAAATTAGGTCCACCTAGGCAATTTACGTACATGACTCAGTTCTGCTAAGATTATTTACAATTTACACATGCAGACTGGGTTTACAATCATAATATGATCAAGTCGACGATGACTGTCGAATGGCACAGACACGTCAATCAAGCGCTATCCCTTTTGCAAAAAAAGGGGGTGTACTGCTATGGGAACTTGACACGTAGTGGTCAACACAGTGTTCTCCATATTTACCCGATCCTTAAACCGTGAGTAATTGGTGGTCTAAAGCCTTGTAGTCTAGGGGTGTTCAAACATGTCTGGAGTCAAGCAAAGTAGGAGTGGTTATCTAGCTTGAATAAGCATCATTCCTTTTATTCATCCATTTCCAACATCATGTTGAATTTATAATGTTCCCGAGCATCTCTGAGATACAACCTAGGAGAGTTTCTTGGGGTGATAACAGTAGTTGTTGGGGAAACTGTGCATGATTCAGAGCTAGTTAAAGTTCCTCTGAAGGGGTGCGTAAAGCACTTGTCCACTTTTGTGTATGGGATTCTTGCTCTTCAACAACGTCCTGATTGGAGTCGGTTATGGGATGAATTTGCGTAGAAGAATACTTGGGAAAACTCATGACTGAAGGATAGCAAAAGGGCAAAAAAGAGAAAAATGAGCTTGCTTTTGTTGCACAAGCGAAAATGGGCAAAGCAAAGGCCGAGCAGAACCAAGGTGGAGGAGGATCTTTACAGAAAAAGAAGGAAAATGACATGAGCAAAGTCAAGTGCTTTGCTTTTCATAAGCTCGGGCATTTTTCCAGTCAGTGTCCAAACAAAAAGAAGGGCAAGGGAAAAAACTGCTACAACAATTACTGCATAGATAGGGGAGATGGCTTAGAAGTTTGAGAAAATTTCTCCTTATTATCTTGCCTTTCTAGAACTGTCACAAGAGGTGTCTAATTTGTGGATAGTGGAGCATCTCATCATATAACATGATCTTGAGACTTCTTAACCAATATGACCAGGAGGCCCAAAGATGTACATGTGAAACTTGGTGACAAGGCCAAATATGCAGTCGAGGGAACTGGGAGTATTGAGTTTCAGATGGAATCAGGTGGCATCATGGAGGTGAATGAGGTGTCATATGTACCGGGTTTGGAGAAAAATATCCTTTTATTTTCGACCATAGAAGACAAAGGACTGGAGGTCAGATTTACGGGAGGTGTAGTGGTTGTTTGGTCAAAAGGGACTTATTTCAGCAAGAAGAGGGTGGTTGGTAGAAGGGAGAGAGATCTCTATCTATTGAGAGGGTTGTTGAGAAATCTAAGGCATAGCAATTAGGTGTTTTCTCTTTGATGATAACTGCTTGTGAATTCTTTTTACTTCTTTATATTAGGATCTTTTCTTTCCTTAGATTATTATTGCATTCTTGTTCATCAAACAACTACCAATGCATAGACAATAAAGAGACAAGAGACACAAAATGTAGGTGATCAGCCAGGGCCAAAACCTCTCCCACTTGAGAGGAAAACCCAAACGAATTATTCTTCTTATAGAGACTTCAATTGATGAATACCAATACCAAGACCCTTGACCTATTTGCCTCTCTAAGACCAAGTCAACTTACTTCATGTCAAAGTTAACCCTTTGATGATTCAGCTACAATTTCTTCTTCAATGCTTTCACTTCTCCAACACAGATTTGAACTTTTCGACTTCCTTGACTCTAATCTTCGACCTTCTATAGTGGACTCTTCTTTCTCGCATGTGTCACTGATTTAGGGTAAATTCTATGAACAACAATACATGCATCTTTTAGATAACAATGGTATGTTCTATGCTAAAGACAATTTACTTCAATGTTCCTTTAGCAGCTCAATGACAAATCCAATTATATCTAGTAGCAATCACATAAACTTGTAAACATTGACAGTAAATGTAGATAGAACATAAAATCATATGCATAAGACAAGCCAAGACAAGAGGACACAAGATGTGGCGGATGCCAGGGACAAACCCTAATTTGGGGAAACCCTTTGATCGAATCTTTTTATTATTCTTCAATAGTTCAACAGAGAGAGAGAGTTCAAAGGTAAGCCCAAAACATATCTGCTAAATCAACCCTAACTAGAAAGTCAACGGTGGTCAAAGCTGCCCCAAAACATCCTCCAATCAATAGTCCAATTTGGCCTTCAAATCAGCTCAAACTCTTCGGTCAAACCTAGTCAAAGGAGAGAGAAAGTCTGCGGTAACTTTTTGCAGTCAAAACTGAAGTCAATGCTAGTCAAACTATCCCCAAATACCTTGATTTTTGTGCCAATAAATGCAACCTAGAAAATCAGAAATTTGGCCCAAAAATCAAGGTCAACGCTGGTCAAACTCCCCTTGGTCAACGCTTTGAAATTCTGGCCTGATTTGCCCAGAAAAACTCGGCCTCCTGCCACACGTACGAAGTAGAGAGAGAGGGAGCTGCCACACATGCGAAGAAGAGAGATGCCTCCAAATGCTGTACGACCCAATCAAGAGATAGAAGAAGATGTGACGAGATGATGATCAAATGAGGAAAAGGTTTCTCCTATTTATACACTTCGTTGTAGGTGAAAAGGCACATCTATTGGGCTTCATGAGCCTACATTTCACTGGAGCTGACCTTGAAAATTTGTCCATAGGAGAAATAAATTCATAATTCCATTTTTGCTTGTTAGAATGAGATGATCTTTATATCAAAATTGTACCTGTCTAAAAGAGGAATCCAATGCAATAATCATCTCCATTATATGCGTTTCCCTAAGGTGGAATTCGACCCTAGTTGCTAATTTTAACACCCTCACAACTAGGGAGAATTCCACTAGCCAATCCATGATCATGCCAACTAGTCATTCTGTACCATCATGCAATCACTGCTCTGCTGAACCATGAAGAAATAATGAAGAAAAAGTGATCGAGAGTATCATACCACTCTCCACTTACTAAAGTTAGTCCTTAATCCCAGATCAAGTTGTTGAACACCATGCATCCTAGTCATAGGGAGAACAGCAGTACACGTTGCTTCCATCGGTAGTGCTATGGTCCCTAACCAACTTTTTCCAACTCATTGACTAGATGAGAGGTACTTCCCATGAGTCCCGGATTCTATGGGTAGGATGTGTGTTGGGGCATCAACAGGAAAAGGTGAACCACTCATCCTGCTCATATGCTATAGGAGAAGGTGAACCACTCATCCTATGCATATGTTTGTAGGGGAAGTACTCACCCTACATGCATGTGTTTAGCTAGGGGAAGGTGGACCACTCACCCTACACATACGTCAACCATAATGGGGTATCACAGGGAAAGGTGAACCACTCACCCGATATCCAGCGCGCCACTAGGGGAAGGTGAACGACTCACCCTATGGTCGCTCATAGCTAGCTCTAAGTACCCCACGCCCCCAAGAGCTCCCAGAGCTCTGTGTAAGACTCATACGAGACCCTCATAAGAGGGTTGTTCCACAACTCCAAGTCTCTCTTGGAAGGTTAAGAATTTGACCTTCCTGAGAGGCTTCATGAGAATGTCAAGCAACTTGCTCATCTGTCCTGATGTGTTGGAGCCTAACTGCTCCCTGTTGTACCATATCCTGGATAAAGTGGCACCTGCTATCAATGTGCTTAGAGTGGTCGTGAACACGAGATTCTCTGATAAACGAGTCCCACTTTGGTTGTCGCAGAAGATCACGGTCGTATCTAGCACGTGCTCAAATAGTTCACTAAAGAGCTTCCTCAACCAGACTGCTTCACAATGGGCCATACTTGCAACAATGTATTTGGCCTCGGTGGTGCTTAGTGCAACCAATTTTTGTTTCGTGCTCATCCAAGACATAAAAGTAGACCCCAAAGAGAAGAAAAACCTAGACGTGTTCTTACGATCCACCACACTGCCAACCCAGTCAACATCTGAATATCCATGTAGCCTCAAATCCCTGACAGTGTATCTCAGTCCATAGTGGATAGTGCCCCAGAGATATTTCAAGAGATTCTTGGCAGCGATGCAATGAATGTGATGAGGCTTGACCATATATTGACTCAATGTGTTCACGGCTAAGCATATGTTAGGACATGAATTGACCAAGAACATCAGTGCTCCCACAAGTTGACGATACTCGGTAGGGTTTGCCAATTCGGGCCCAACAACACGTCCACATAGCTTCTTGAAGTTAAGTTCCATCGGATTAGTCACAGACTTGCAGTCCACCATCCCACATCTTTCAAGTAGCTTCACAATATAGTTTCCTTAAGAAAGGAAAATCTCACCTGGGTTTTTCCAGACCTCCAATCCTAGGAAATAATGCATCAGTCCTAGTCCTTCATCTAGAACTCGGAAGCCAACTCCCTCTTGTATTGATGAATGAGAGGGTCATCACCTGTCAGAAAGAGATCATCCACATAAAGGACCAGAATGAGAGATTTGTCCCTTTCAACCTTGAAGTATAGGTTCGGGTTCGCATTGCTTCTTGTAAATCCCAGGTTCATAAGATAACTATCGATCCTCTCATACCAAGTCCTAGGGGCTTGCTTCAACACATAAAGGGCTTTCTTCAACCTGCATACATGTGTCTTACGATCTTGAACCTCGAACCCCTCGGGTTGTTCGACATATATTTCTGCCTTAAGTGAACCATGCAAGAAGGCAATTTTGACATCCATCTGATGAAGGTTCCATCCTTGCGCAGTGCAAAGGCTATGATCGAACGGATGGTGGTATATCGGGAACCGGTGCAAATATCTCATCATAGTCTACTCCTTCCTTTTGAGAGAAGCCTTGAGCTACAAATCTGACCTTGAATTTCTCAGCACTCCCATCAGTTTCGTGTTTGATCTTGTAGAGCCATTTCGAAGTGACCACAAACGTATCCTTGGGTCTAGGGACCACATCCTAGACATAATTCTTCATGATCGATTCATACTCTTCGTTCATCGCATCCTTCCAAACCTGTTGCTTCACGACTTCTTCGAATGTACAAGGCTCAATGATGCAGGAGCATGAAACTTGGAGGGAAAATCTTCAAACTTATTCCAAAAATCCAAAAAAATCTACAGGCAAAGGAGTGGGGTCCTTTAGACAACAATTTCCATGTTTTTTTAGTTTAAGATAAGGATAGAATTAAGAATAAATCATGCTATAATAATTGCTTATGGATAAGCTGTAACAAACTTTATGCATAATTGCTTTAAATCGATCTGTGTAAAAGGCATGCTTTTGGACGAATAAGGATCGAGA
This sequence comes from Pinus taeda, assembly GCA_000404065.3. Classification (NCBI taxonomy): domain Eukaryota; kingdom Viridiplantae; phylum Streptophyta; class Pinopsida; order Pinales; family Pinaceae; genus Pinus; species Pinus taeda. The sequence continues at coordinate 671 of APFE030975142.1, read as the reverse complement.
AGGCTTATCTATTATTTATAAAATGAAATAACGGGACCCTCTGAGTTAGAGAGTGCCAAGAAGTATTATCATCTGAGAAAACCTCTCTGTATGCATCTGAATTGATGGTTCTCTGTTTACTGGTATTTTTATGCGTGTATCAGTTCGGTTCTTTTCTTCTAAACTTTGTTAATGTTGATTCGGCATTGGTTCTTCTATTATATACTTGATTTATGTTAGGATATTCCGACACATAGGAAATAGTTAAGTTCAACTTGGTCTAGTATAGAGTTAGGTATAGAGTTAGGTAAAGTGTGTTTTTTTACCGTTGTACATTTTGTAACTTACAATCCGACGGTCACGATATGTAGTGATCCGACGGTTCATTCTCTCCTCGGTATTACCGACACTTGATCCGTGGCTTGACACCCGATTGGCCCATGAATTCTATTTAAAACGCATGGAGGGTCATTTGTAGGTTAACCGTGCATGAGAGAAGCTTATGTAAATTTTCATTCTTTTATTAATAAATTGCCTGTAGTAGCCACGTTGGCGCAGGCCGTGGACTGTTTCCCTCTCTGGGGGTTTTAACCACGTCAAAATACTGGTGTATTGATCTGTGATCTGTTTGTGAGCGGTGTCCTTTTGGTGTTCTGTCTGAGGAACTTACCCTGTAAATTCTTACATGGTAT
>APFE030975133.1:3047-18294 GCA_000404065.3 Pinus taeda | reverse complement strand
TCATTTATGTAATGTAAAGGAGGTTGCCCCCTCGAAGAGGCTGAATTCTAAGGCATTGATCTATCTTTTCTATCTTCTCTTGAGCTGGTTTCATAACAAATTCTCAATCTTAAAACTTTGCAACAGATAAAGCCAGATAATGGATCTAGCTTATTTAAAACTATTTCTCTTTGAAACTATTACTTTATTACATTCTCCAGAACATAGTATTCAAAACCAGAACCAGTGACCGGACTAGTCCACCTATCAAATTGGGTTTCAAACCAAAATCGGTCAAACCAAGACTGGTTAGATCTTATTAATTTTAGGTTAACATGTTCTTTTCATAGGATAGTTACTTCAGAGATCCATATTAACCCAATTTTCAATTAGCACTCACATAATACATCATTATAATGACAATAACTGAAGGAAGAACATAGAAAAAAGATGCAAAAGACAAGCCAAGAAAAGAGTACACAAGGATACGGCACAAGCCAGGGAAAACCCTTGATCAATACTTCATCTTATTAATAATATCAAATGTTCAACAGAGAGAGAAACTACAATAGTTTAAAGTCAAAATGAATTGCCAATTTGAAGATCCAATATGGTTTCCCCTGACAAGTGAATAGCCCAAAACTACAATATCATCATTCTATCAATAGTGGTAAGCTAAGATCTGGCTAGGGTTTCTTACAGTTCACTATTGTTCCATTCAATTGATCAAGAAACCCTCCTTTTAGCTACGACTTTCCTTGGCAAGCAAGAAGTTGTCCATCGCTAGCCCTTAGAACTAATATGAACCCAAGATAGGCTTCTCAACCCCTCTGTCTAACCTGGTGCATGCATGCAGACCTACCTAAAGTAATGGCTCTAAAGTGCAGACATAGAAAGGGAGAAATTCTTCCTTAAATTGAACATAGATCAGCTCAAAGTCAATACCAAAACATGAACTAAATTTTTAAGGTTGAATTCGAACCTGTAATAACAAGATTACCCAAACAAGTTGCCCTGAATTTTCATCAAGTCCTACAGTTGTTTATCTCAGGAATCTTGACCCTAGTTGCTAAGGAAGAAACCCAAAATAGGCAGCCCTTCGTCATCCTTAAGAGCTCAACTAACTTAGATATAAATTGGAGCCCTTTGATGTATAAAATTAGGTTGAAGGCACCTCTATATATACAAAATTTTGAGGGTCAAAAGACATGGCTGTTAGGTTTTATGATGATGAGGCCGACCTTGACAATTTGCACATGAGTGGACATAAATTCAAAAACAAACTTCTGCTTGTCCAAATTTGATGATCTTTAGGTCGATTTTGATCTTCTCGAAAAGAGGAGTTGAATGAAATAATCATCTCTAATAGATTAGTTGTCTAGTGGTGGAATTTTTCCCTAGTTCTCAATTTTAACACTCCCTTTCAACTACAAAGAATTCCACTTGGAAGTCTATCATGCTATCCTATCATCATGAACTATCCTAATGTCACGTGCCATATTTGTATCTTATCTCTTTTTTGCTATGCTGAACATTGATAAGAATAATGAAGAAGAATCGATTGAGAGTGAGTCACAAGACCTTACCACTCTCCACCGACAAAAGTCAATCCATATAACCAGATGTAAAACCGTAATCAGACATGATCCCAAGTGATCAAGTTTGTTGAACATCATTCATCCTAGACATATGGAGTACGACAGTACACTATGCATCCATCGGTAGTGCTATGGTCTCAAACCACTTTTCCCAACTCATTGGCTAGATGATAGGTACTTGCCATCTGTCCCAGACTACATGGGTAGGATGATGTAGGAACACTAACAGGGAAAGAATATATCACATCCTACTCACAACCACATGGAGGGAAAGGAGAATCCACATCCTAACAAACACATGTCACAACCATACGTAAGGAAAGGAGAAACCTCATCCTACAAACACATGTCACGACCATACATAGGTAAAGGAGAAATCACATCCTACACGCATGCAAACTAAGAGTAGGGAAAGGATAAACCATGTCCTATATGCATGCCAATCAATAATCATAGGAAGGATCCTACACGCAGGAAAAGGGTGAACAACGCCCCACTGACATGTCAACCATCAATTGTAGGGAATGAGCATCCTACATGTGGGGAAAGGATGAACCACGTCCCACCAACATGTCCACAAGCAGATGCCTGAATGCATCTCTCACTGGGGTATTCGTAGGAGAAGGTGAACCACTCATCGTATGCATATCTCATCAATCGTAGGGGAAGGTGAACCACTCACCCTACACACATGTCAACCATCATGGGGTATCACAGGGGAAGGTTAACGACTCACCCTATTGTCGCTCATAGCTCTCATGAAGTACCTCAGGCCCTCAGGAGCTCCCAAAGCTTAATGTTCAACCGGGACCCTCCTAGTAAGGTCTATCCACAACTCCCAACCTCTCTCTGAAGAAAGTAATATTCTCATTCAACAATGATGAATCTAGGTAGCTTTCTAATGCACCATAAAGTGGTACCCAATATATGTGGAGTATGGATTTTTTGAAGAATATCGCAATATAAGACGTGCTCAAATAGCTCACTGAAGAACTTCTTCAATTGAAATGGTTTCATAATAAACCATGCTTGTTGCTTTATACAATCAACCTCAATAGTGCTTTCGGAGCAACCGAAACAAGAGATATAGTACTAGATGTTCTCCTTCCATCCATCATACTGCCAACCGAGCCAGCATCAGAGTATTCATGGAATCTTGGATTTCATCTGTGTACCTCAAATTATAGACAATGGAGTCACGAAGATATCTTACTAAGTAGATATCAATATATAGATAGAGTCTTCATAGCGAGGCATTTATCTAGGACACCGGTGATCCCATAAGATATGCATATACAGACCAACAACTTCTTCATCAGATCTTAAGTGCATGAAATAGATTATCAAGGCTAGGTCAACTCCTTCTTACTTTGAGAGGGTAATCAATCAGATATCATCAATATTTGCACCTTTATGGCTCGACTACAACTTACTTTGGATATATATAGAAAAGTGACCTTGACAAAATATAACCAAAGTCACGATCATGCAACTTCCATACAGTCTTTCAAATAAAAGGGACATATTTGAGTTATTTCCCTTATCAATAAACATTTGGCAAGAAGAGTCATCAGGTCATACTGCCAAGGATTCTATAGCTCCCTCCGAAGACTTGTTTCATGTGATCACCTAGCTTTCAATTATGAGCTTCTCAAGCAAGGGATGAGACATTTCATGAGGCAACTGCAACAGTAAAATTCAAGGAAGCTCCAAGTCAAAGAGGAAAATTCTAAATAATTGTCATGGTTCTTCTTCAATCAGGGAGAAGAAATCCTCCCATGATATTATTTCAAAATATCTGAATTATCCTCCATTGCTATGTGACAAATGTCAAAATCAACACCTCATTTGCTTATCGTGCATGTATAGAATCTTTCATGCACTTTCTTCAAGGCACCTCAGCTTTCATGTTGATAAGGGTTGTTATCGAGATTTGCTCCAAAGTCGCATGCACTTATTCACTTAGATGTTATTTTAAAAAAAGGTTTCAAGAGTGTTGCACCCCTTTTTAAAATCTAAGGTGCTGCAATTTATTTTATAGGAAGATCCCTGTAGCTTCTTCAAAAGATAAGATATCAAATGTTTCCATATGTCTTGTTCACAACTTCGATTTTAAACAAGGCTATAATACAGTAATGAATTTACTGGGGCTACAACATATCATTATGGCTACTTGACTGTAGTAATATCATGCATAATATTGGAATTCAAAAGAGATCATAGATGATACTGAGTTGTAGAGAAGTGTCACACATAGCAGAACTGATGCCACATATCATTGCGAGGTAACCAACAATCTTCACTGTACAAGGTTCTATGATAGCTTCAAGTCTTTAAACTTCCAAGAGCATGATTCCTTTTGAACAATCCAAGATCTTTCTTACAAACATGTCTTCAGCAGAAGCTCTACTCTACTACTTAAGGCTTAGTATAAAAAAACTAAAAGAGGGTTAACTGTGTTATAAATATTGAATGATCTCATTGCTTGATGCCTATAGCTACTGTAAGTCAGAAAATCTCCATAAGTTGGGTCAACTAATATAAGAACTATAGATAATGTCACTCTAGAGAGGTCAAGACTTGGTTCACATTCAACATTTATCACTGTATGATGTACAAATACATTAATGCTCTGGAGTCTTACTAATGATCTATCGACATAAGGATCTAGGCTTATTTTTGTTTATGAGTTGAGTTATAGTTGAGTCTAGAACTATAGGAGAACTAAGCTTCTTCTTTTCTAGGCTTTGAGAGGAAGAAAATCTCAGAAGTTCAACAGAGAGATATAAGAAACAAATGTCAACATACTACCCAAGGCCATGACTAATCATAACTTTGATCAGAATTTTGATACTTCAATAGCTTGCCAACATACCATAATTGTTTCAGGGCTTGCAAGAATGCCATGCATATACCAATAATGACTAAATTTATGTATATATGTTGATTATTGATGCCAATATTGCTCTGCCTGCAAATATGATGTCATTCACATACTACAGAAACCATGTCAATATGTATACACAATACCATAATGTCTTCTTATAATTAGAGTATCTATTCTATGCATACAATGTGGATCATCTTACATGATTGAGATCACATCCATACCATATGCAATACTCAGATCTGAAACCATACACTAATTTCTATATGGTTTTGTCATACCAAAATGTTGCCTGCTCTTTACATATATTGTTGGAGACATACTTTCAGTGCCAATGCGTCGAGAATGAAAAATTACATATGCGATGAGCCAAAAGAGGTACGACGGATTCAGAACCATGTGAGGTGCCTAACAGTGATAGTATGCACCAAACAGTACATCTGAAATGTAAGCTATAGGATTGAGCCAATAGAGTGAAGTCATATTCAAGGAGATCAGGTTACTTGTATGATGATATATACAAAAGGGACCGTGCTAAATGAGATTGAGCGATACTATTTATAGAGGGATCATGTGAACTATAAGATGCCATATAAAACAAGGATACTATGCTAAGACAAAGATTTTGAGTGAAAGCAAGACCTCTAACATGTAGGAATAACAATACTTTTGTGTCGATGAGATCTATGAAAAATTGTAGAGGGAGAGGTATAGTCAAAAATCTCAGATCCAATACGTGTTAGTGAAGTCTCTCAGATCAATGGGAGGATATTAGAGGGAGATATCTCTTGGGCTATTCTTTTGGGAAAAAATTACCATACTCTAGCTATATGCTTGGGCTTTATGATGATGATGTCGACCTTGACAATTTGCACATGGGTGGGCATAAATTCAAAAATGCACTTTTTCTTGTCCAAATTTGATGATCTTTTAAAGGCCGATTTTGGTCCTCTCGAAAAGAGGAGTTCAATGCAACAATCATCTCCAATAGATGAGCTTTCCAATGGTGGAATTTTTCCATACTTTCCAATTTTAATAGATCTCAATGAACAAAGCCTTAAAAAACACATAAAATAATTAATTTTTAATGAAAAAAACTATTTTAAGATTTAAAACCATGATTCCAAACCAATAAAGCAAAAATATGCAAATTTTTCTCATCTATATACCATGCAAAGGTGAATATATCAAAAGGGAACTGAGTGCACTACATATCAACAACAAAATACATAATCAATGAGGTTCTAAATGACCTTTAGAGTCCAAAAACAATGCTACAAGCTATGGGGCCACTAACCTACTACAAGTCTACATATTAGTGATCAACATGATCACTCCTCATCATGATCAAACTCATCACCGCTACTAGACATGTGAGAATCAACATGAGCTACATAAATAATTTGGCTTAGAGTTTGAGGGCTCCTAAGAATCCTTTGCAAAATCAGTAGTAGTAGCAGCAAAACTAGACATAAAAAATACAAATCACTGATCAACATGACCACTCATGAAACTCATCATTGATTCAACACTACTAGAAATGGGATTATCAACAAGAGATACATAAACATCATCTAGCTCAAAGTCTTCAGACTTGGATTGCCCAACCTTTTAACATGCTTAACCAATGATTTTGGTTTGAGTGAAGGGTTCATCCCCTCAACCTTATAATGTGGTAGAAAAAACTTAGCATGCCTAACCAATTATTTTCCTTTGAGTGAAGGGTACATTTTTGTTAGGGCCATGGTAGAGGAGTTCAACAATCAATACCACCAACATCAATGAAGTTCAACAATCAATGCCACCAACATCATTTTGGTCAACCTTGGCAGTTATTTTTAGCAAGACCTATTTCTTGACAATTGAAGTGTGCAGTTCTGTTCGTGCTCTCATCTCAGCTCATATTTGGTTTGACATCAAAACTTAAAGATTGGTTCCTTTGCTGCTAGTATATGTCTAGGCTCAAAAAATTTCTATTGCAGAAAGAATTTCCTTCTTTCTTTTCCACTGTTTGTTGTTCTCTTGTACCCTTGTGGGGCTTAACAAACACCAACATTGTCAATATTAATTTGTCAAGTGATTCCTCCCTTATCATGGATATTAATAATATGTCCAGTAGTGATATTGATTTTTCGAAAATTTTCTCTTCTTGTAGAGTTCAATCTGTTCATGCCTTCATGTACTTAGAAATAGTCTCTGAAGGCTCATGGGTGTTTTAATCCACAAATCACTGATCAACATGACCAATTGTGAAACACGTTATTGATTCAAAGTTATTAAAAATGAGATCATCAACAAGAGATACATAAACATCATCTAGTTCAAATTCTTTAGACTTGGATTGCTCAACCTTTTAACATGCCTAACCAATGATTTTGGTTTGAGTGAAGGGTTCATCCCCTCAACCTTATAATGCGGTAGAAAAAACCTAGCATGCCTAACCAATTATTTTCCTTCGAGTGAAGGGTACATTTTTGTTAGGTCCATGGTAGAGGAGTTCAACAATCAATACCACCAACATCAACGAAGTTCAACAATCAATGCCACCAACATCATCTTGATCAACCTTGGCAGTATCTTTAGCACGACCTGTTTCTTGACAATTGAAGTGTGTCGTTCTGGTCGTGCTCTAATCTCAGCTCACATTCAATTTGGCATCAAAACTTGAAGATTGGTTCTTTTGTTGCTAGTATATGTACAGGTTCAGAAAAGTTCTATTACAGAAAGGATTAGATGCTTTCTTTTCCATTATTTGTTGTTCTCTTGTACCCTTGTGGGGCTTGAAAAACACCAACATTGTCAAGATTATTCTGTAAGGGGACCCCTCCCTTATCATGGATATTAATAATATGTCCAGTGGTGATATTGAATTTTTGAAATTTTCTTTTCTCGTACTGAAATCACATTCAATACATTCATGCATTCTTGTACTTAGGAGTAGTCTCTGAAGGCTCAACAAAGATGGATCAGTCTATTGAGGTCTAGAGAGATCTTCTTTGATGTGTCTTTTTCTCATATATTTATAAGAAAAAAGTCAAAGAAACATCAATATGCTATTTCAACATTGTCCAGACACTTTGTGTTGTTTTGGATGATAGTTTCATTGAATTTCTTATGGAATGGTCCTTCTCCAACAAATCAGAGAGGAATTTATTGATAGCATTAAAGAAATGGAACATTGGTGGTGGCTTAACATTCCATCAACCTCATTAATGAATTTCCATCCTGTTGGCTAGCATCAGATGCTTTTTAAGTGGACAAAGTACTTCAATCTATGACTGTGTTCTATCATTTGATATAATTTAAGTTAGAATATGAGTTGTAAAACCATGAACTATGATGTCATCTTTATGGTAATAAGTTGATTGCAACTTCTTTATAGAATCAATTGGTTGTACAATATCATTGTAGGGAAATTTGGGTTGGGAAGAATGGATATCTACCATATATATGCTTTTAAGATCTGCGCTTCACCATACAAGCACAATTCAATAGCAAAACATTACCACTTAATGTGATTCTTGCCACCAAGATCAAGAAGTGCACATGGTATTGGGAAATGGTACATGTTTAAAAAAGTCACTAGCAAATTTCTAGGAAACTAGGAAATGTCCTGACACAATAATTAATGTGTCAATGAAAAGTTGCTATAAATGCATTGCAAAGTAACTACTCTGACATAGGAGTGTAAGAATACGAATTTTTTTGAAAATAGTACAAATAAAATTTCCTAGATTTACTATGGGAACAAGCTTTGAATCAAATTTTGTATTACAAAAGCCTCCACATATATTGTGAGGACTTATCCAACATGTTAAGTTTTGGAGCCACAACCTATTTTATTGTGGATTTCTAGGACTCTGCTCAGGATTGAGTAGATATAGGCGTTGATACTATCTTGATAGAAAGCTATTTTTGTAGTATAGCACATGAAAGTCCATCAGGGCATAAATAACCTAGGCTTATTTGATTGAGCATATATATGGATAATCATCAGTAACTCCAAGTTGCCATTAATTTAGACATATACTTTTGGCACCCTGACATTATGTTTGACATTTTCTTATGTGACATTATGTTTGACATCTTCCACTTCTTTTGTTTCCACTTTGCTATTTTCAAATACTCCAAGGATGGACTTAATAAGATCCCCTTCTTCACTGTCTGATGGTTTTTTGCTATAAGAAATCTGGACATAACCAGTCCAGGATAGATTAGATTCCTTAGTGTCCAATTTTTTATGTATTGTCCTTTTGATCACAGGGACAATAGTTCCATCAACATTCTGTACATGCAGGTTGTCAACACTTGCAGGGGTTTCTGAGAGGGATAAGGCATTATTCCCTATAGAAATGAGTGATTTCCTTTTTTTTGTCTCAAGTGCATCTTCTGGAGTGAGCACAAGAGTTAAAGAGCCATTCTTATTATACACAAGTTCTGCCTTGCCACCAGAATATATAGATGATGAGTTGCCATTATAATCAAGAGAATAGAAATCAAACCCAAGGCCCGAGCCACAACCATCCTAATCATCCATGCTGTTATCACTGACAAAATTTCGATGCTAAATGTCTGCAAATAAGCACATGAACCCGTCTAGCAGTTTCGCAGCGCAAAATGTTTAGGTGATTTCAGTAGCGCATAATTCATAATTTGCACTGGCTGTGCTACGAAATTGGGGATTTGTCCGAAACCATTGCTCACTCATATCACTTTTGTCTCCTATGAGTTCTGTGGGAATATGATATATGCATGGAAAAGCCTGTTTCAGCAAATTGATGGTGAAATTTGTAATTCATCTGAGTTATGGCTACAGGCTTGCTTGCCTTCTAGTAAGAGTTTAAAGCTTGCTAACCAGGATAAAAATCCTCAATTAGTTCCACTATCAATGACAGCTGAGGTTAATAGAAAGGTGGCTTTTGAAAAAGATTCCAATTATAAGAAGGAAGCTCACAGGTGTATAATAGAAGAAAGGTTTCCAGTTGGAAAGTGAAGTCTCTGCCTTAAATAAAAAATATATGGTCTATGTTGAAGAACTGGAGGAATGATACAAATGTTATTCTTGCGGATGAGATGGGCCTTGGAAAAACTGTGCAATCAGTGTCAATGCTTGGGTTTTTACAGAATGTGCAGCAGATACACGGTCCTTTCCTTGTAGTTGTACCATTGTTAACATTAACAAACTGGGCAAAATAATTCCGCAAATGGCTGCCTGACATGAATGTTGTTGTTTATGTTGGCAATCGTGCAAGTAGAGAGGTTTGCCAGGAGTATGAATTTTATACCAACAAGAAGACTGGACGACTTATTAAGTTAAACACATTATTGACCACATATGAGGTTGTGTTGAAAGACAGGGCCATTCTCTCAAAGATCAAGTGGAATCATCTCATGGTTGATGAAGCACACCGATTGAAGAACAATGAAGCCTCACTCTACACTTCTCTCTGTGAATTCAGTACCAAAAATAAGTTGTTGATTACTGGGACACCTTTGCAGAATAGTGTTGAAGAACTGTGGGCTCTATTCCATTTTCTTGATCAGGACAAGTTCAGGAATAAGGACGATTTTGTGGAGAAATACAAGAACTTGAGCTCAATCAACGAGAATGTGCTTGCTAATCTACACAAAGAGCTTCGGCCTCATCTACTCCGAAGAGTCATCAAAGATGTTGAGAAATCTTTGCCGCCAAAGATAGAACGCATTTTAAGAGTTGAGATGTCTCCTCTTCAGAAACAATACTACAAATGGATTTTGGAGCGGAACTTTCATGATTTGAATAAGGGAGTGCGTGGAAACCAGGTGTCACTATTAAACGTTGTTGTCGAATTGAAGAAATGCTGTAACCATCCATTTCTATTCGAGAGTGCGGATTATGGCTATGGTGGAGATGCCAACATGAATGATAGCAGCAAAGTTCAACGTATCAGTTTAAGCAGTGGCAAGCTAGTTATTCTGGACAAATTGCTTAATAGGCTGCGAGAGACAAAACATCGTGTTTTGATATTCTCACAGATGGTCAAGATAGATTACTTGTCTTTGAGGGGTTTCCAGTTTCAGAGGCTGGATGGTAGTACAAGGGCAGACTTGCGTCATCAGGCAATGGAGCATTTTAATGCACCAGGAAGTGAAGATTTTTGTTTCCTACTTTCAACCCGTGCAGGAAGTCTGGGAATCAATCTGGCTACTGTGGATACAGTGATAATTTTCGATTCTGATTGGAATCCTCAAAATGATTTACAGGCAATGAGTAGAGCTCATCGAATCGGTCAACAGGAGTGTTGAGGAAGACATTCTAGAACGGGCTAAACAGAAGATGGTTCTTGATCATTTAGTGATTCAGAAGCTTAATGCACAAGGCAGACTAGAAAAGAAAGAAACAAAAAAGGGAACTACATTTGAACTTCTATTTCATAAAAGCTCCATTTGCAAGTCGAATTGTGCCAAAGGAGTACATGGTAGCTGAAGAAATCATGAAATTAAGTCAACAGTGCTTTAAGATTCATATGTTCTGTTTTGATAAAAAACAGCAGTTTCGTAGCGTGCTACGAAACTGCTGTAGATGACTGTTTTGTAAGAAAAAATGAAATTGATGCTGATGTCAGCAAATTTTGAAAGGGAATGCCTCGAGGGCAGGAAAGAGACCATATAAGGCTGTCAAAGCATTCAAAGAATGAGAGGTGTAAGTATTGGAGCAAAAAGGTGAAACATTTTGGTTTTTTGCTAAAGTCTTCCTAAAGCTACTTTATGACCGAAATATTAGGGTTCTGGTAGGGTTACCGAAATTTTGAGTTGAACACCTGTACAGTTCACAACGCATCCAGATCATAAGGCATATGGTGTTATGCGTGGTTTTTAAAGGAATTAAATAGCTTGAAGCATGTTCTTTTGGAAATAAAGACTGATGGAAGGCAGGGACCATGAAAACAGGGCACACATCTTCATCAAATAATGAGTCATCTGCACAGTTAGAATCCAAGGCAGCTCGTTCAGTGAATGTCTCTCCAATGTATTTTGGCCACTACAGAAATGGTACAGGTGTCAAAGTTCAAGAAAGCATCATGCACACGAGGAGATAGAATTAGAGTTTCAATAGGAATAGGACTCTATGTATTTAAAGCACAATACCTTTGTATTTAATAAGTTAGTTTAGATATAAGGTAAGGCAATTAATGATAGATTTTCGAGCTCCCCTCATGCTGGAGGAGGAGACTCAAGGTAGTTTAGTTTTGTTTTCCTATATATAGGAAAAACTCTGATGTAAAAGGGGTTGGAGATTTTTATAAAAACAGAGTTTTCATATTGGCTTATGTAAAGGACTTTGACAGTAATAGAAAAGATACTTTTTCTTCCCAAGATTCATCTTGTGTTTCAAATGCTCAGAGTATATGTGGTTTGGTCTTTATTCTTCTTGTTTTACAGTTCACTAAACATGCAATCACTCTGAATTCACCTAGTGCTCGGACTTTCTGTGTATGTTTATTGAGTTGAAGTTCTTCTTGGTAAATGTTTTGAGCATTGAGACATTATATGCCTTGGTTTCCATGTTTGAGTAGCTACTTGTTTACTGCAGAAGTGTATGACTCCATGAGCCCAATGGGTGAAGCCTAATTTTGTTGTTCCAACCAGCTTAAATTTCATATACTTTAAAAGAGTTAGCCATCTTTTCTTACCCTTAATGCATATCAAAAATCTGTGAGAGAGCCCTCTCTGACTAAGGAGGCTAAACCTTAGTCTAAAGCCTGGTCTGAAACAGTTTCATGAGATCTTATTAAGTAGCAGCCCTTAGTACTGATTTTGTGATAACAGGTTCCACAGGTAATTGGGGTCGCACAAGAGGTGTACGAACAAGAGTTTAGAAAGGAGGAAATTGTAACTATTGTTGCATCAACAATGCAGAGGGGGTTGGAATTTGGGTATTCCCCCTCTAGTTTTGACTCCAAGGATATGGTTAAGATGGAGGATACTAAAGAGGTGGAGAGGGAGACCACTAGTTCTAGGGAAAAGGAAACTATGCTAGAGAAGGAGTAGAGTGCTGCTATGGATATTGTTGAGTGTCATATGCATTATTGCAAAAATTAAAAGAAGTTAAATCTTGAGACATACCCGGGGGCCATGGCTTCCATGGTATCTTGGGTCTGATAAAATAGGAAGACTGAAATTATTCACTCGATTCTCTAAGCACTGCCTTCAGTCTGGGAAGCTCCAGACATTGACCTATAGGATGTTCCAGTTCACAAATATTGCACAAGCTGATGTTATTCATTTCGCAATCCCTCAGGCGATGTTTCTTTTTCACTTCGGAGAGAACATAGATAAAGTTTTGTTAGCTTCCCCTTGTGTCTTCTTGATTTGTTCCATTGTTATCTGAGAAGATAAAGTGCCGAGGAGGTCAGTTTTAAAATTTTGAAATAACGTCCTGATCTCTGCTCTGGTTACTCCTCCACTTGCATATTTATGTATTCAGATCGAAGGATCCTGTACTGAGCTTCTTCGTTTATTTGATCCTCTTCAACTCCTTAGACAAAGTCTTATTACTTCATCAAACATTTCTTGTGATATGTCCCTTTTCCTAGTAAATTCAGGTGTTCCAAGCAGTCATCTCTCATGCCCCTTATGAATATGGTCTTCAAAACTTCTAGAGCTAGATTATTAAATTTAGACCTCTGTAGATTATAACGAAATTGTTCCACATAATCTTCCACGATTTCATCCTCCTTCTATGTTATCCTGGATATTTCTTTCCTAAAATCCTTGGTTCATCAATAATCCTAATATTTAGAAAGAAATTTCTCTTTAATCCTGTTCCATGTCTGTTCCATAAAAAATCTCAATGCTACTCCTTTTAGAGTAGAATGAAATAGTTTCAGCTTCTAAGAATATGAGGTGTAATGATAACTTCTACATAGAACATCAAATTCGAATAGAAAAGCGTCAAGATCTTCTAGAGCCATCCCTTGAAAGGATGGAAGAGATGACAAAGGAATATTTTTCATAGGACCTTCACCTCTTGTCTCTTGTATCGAGAACTCAAATTAGTAATAGTGTTGTCTGTCTAAGTATTTTATCCACCATGGCTTATCCTCCTAACTCTTGGTGTGATGAATCTCCTTTAGACTACTCAAGGGACTGTCTTATAGGTGAGAAATTAGGAACTAATGGATCAAGATGCCCTAGGGCTAAATGTTTCACCACACTGCCTGAATTTGGATAATGATAGCTAAATATATGCCTTTCCGGTTCAGGCTCTTGATGTCCCTTGTTGGTCTCCCCTTCGAATTCTTTCCTCAAGCCTTGTTCACTATCTCCCCACTACTGTTCTTGGTCTGGATTCCCAATCTCGGGAGTGGATATGCTGATTGTAGGATCATGAGGTCTAGAAACCAAGGGATCAGACACTCCAGGCCTTGATATGGTAGCAAATTTCTATGACACTATTTTCCTTGTATCCCTTCATGAAATGGATTCTTCTTTTTTTGCTTTTAAATTCAATTCCCTAAAAAATGTTTTCCTCCCCAAATCTACACTCTTCTTTTCCCTTTTACAACCCGTTTTTGCTGTGACTAATTGGAGTGGGGGTGTTTTCGGTATCTCTATTATTTCCACAATTGCAGACATGGGCCCTATGTGTATTGATTCACACTCTAAGTGTCTCAGTTTTAAAAATGGTGAGCCTGCACAGATATGTTAGAGAGATGCAGAGGTTCTTACCTCTTGTCTTACCGCCCAACAACTAAAGGGTTGAAGACATGTTTTGAGAAAATACCAAAATGACACACCCTAACTGCCCTAGTGATCACAATGGTGAGCCTGCCCAGGTATGTTAGAGCGATGCGCAATTTCTTACCTCTCATCTTACCACCCAACAACTATAGATTAGGAATACTCTATCATTAAACAAATAGCTTGACTGACTGTATCGTCAACTGCCTTCCCTAACAACAATACCAAATTGTTGTGTTATATTAACCACCTTCAATCGAATAAGAGTGCAACCATTTAATTGTCAACCCAGGGTAGGTCTATTTATTTCAAAGGAGTCTGCATTATCTGTGTTGATACACCACAATCAAGGATGAAAATGGAAAATAGTAAAAAATTCCGCTGAATCAATTGCAAAAATTAACATTCATGCAAAAATAAAAAACACTCTACAAGAATGGAATCACACTTTACATATAACATAACAAAGATGCGCCACACACTATGTTGATAACTACACCGGCTGGTCAACTACCATACTTCTAACCAAATTTGTGTAACATCGTATCATAAATCTGGAATTGAAGCAGATCTATTCTACAAATTATACAGTGACAACAAAAACCATCCATATACTGAAAGAAAGGAATAATAAAATACAACTACTCTACCAATGCAGTCCCTGCTAAAGAGGAGGTTCCTTCCTCCCTAGCAGGGCACATGAATGAACATGAAATTATTTAAGAATTCAACTCAGGATAGTAACAACATTACCATAGTGTCTTGATATTAAAAATAATTAATAATTACAAGATCAGAGTAGTAGTGCTTGTCATGCGGAAAGAGTTATTTTTGCAGACAAAACTAACCTCCCTAGGAGTCTAAGACTCTCTAGTGACAAACAAGACAATTAAGAGAAATCCTTCTCTAAACATACATTAATCTATGAGAAACCAAGTGTTTTCCGATCTTACCTTAGGTCCAACGCTTGTTGTAGCAGTCCAGCCTTGCTGATCCAGATGAGCTCCTCCTTCACTTTAAGACCTGCATACACTAACAAGGCAAAGATTACATAACACCT
>APFE030975114.1:258360-276862 GCA_000404065.3 Pinus taeda | reverse complement strand
GCCTTTTGACCTTTATAGGAGTACGCACCCATCCCTTGACTTACAGAGCGTACAAGTACGCAGGTACAATGAGCTTGGGATGCGTACACGTAGGCAAGGTAGAGAGAACCTGCGTACCCAGAGATAAACATGATTTTTAATGACTTTCTCTCTTTCTTGAAGTTTGACATGGAGAGGAGAGGTATCAGGCTTGACAAGGAGGATAATATGACTATTGATGGAGCCATATTAACTGCAAATAGTCATGGTGACAAATTTTAGTGTAACAAATGCATAGATCATAAGGTGGTCATGGGGTTGATGTGGTGTGACACACAACTGGAGGCATGTAGTTCCACATGGGCTTGAAGGTGATAAGTTGCTCCAACATGAAGTCTACGTAGCTAGGATCACAAATAAAGGACTCAAGAGAGGTGTTATTGTGTTTATTTGAAAAATAGCCTCAATAAAAGTTTGTGGAACCAAACATTTCCTTGCAAAGGACATAAAGAATTTGACACCCCATTGTTCCATAAGAATTAACCCTGAGCAGTTTTCCAAAGGAAGGGTGTGGAGGTGCTATAGCACAAGGACTTAGTATGGGCCATGTTATTTCATAGTTGACATGCAAGAATCACACATGCCACTAGGAAGTGCCACGTGGTGGTATACAACGATGTGGTTGGGAATAAATAAGTGAACATTCTAGTGGTAATAACTTCTAATCCAAGATTTGGATTGAGATAATAATTATATTACTAGAAAGCTCTCGATGAGACAAACACGATGGTAGTGTTGGTTTTAGATTTTGAGGAGGTTGAGAAAGAAATAATTTATTGCCTCGTCTTCATAAAAAACATTGGAGATTGGGTAAATTTTGATGTAACACCTTCCACTGCGTGAGAAGGACCCAAGGGGATGGGAGGGTGTGTTACAACTGAGCATTGGGAGATGTTTAGAGTTCCATTTTTGTAACTTTTGCCATGTATAAGCAAATTTTAAGTTAATTGAAGTGATCTTTGATTTCAGCTCTTAGTCTGGCTTTCTTCTAAGGGTTATGAGATTCCTTGGGTTAGGGCCCACCCAGGTTCTCAAGACCCTTCTTTTACTATTTTTTTCATGCATTTGTTTACCTCTACAATTCAGTTATGAACATTACTTTCATGCATGATTATTTATATAGTTTATGAGTAGTATTTTATTGAAAATTATCTTATCATTATGTGATGATATTTTCATTGGTTACATTGTGCAGATAACATTCTTATTTCTTAATTTGGTTCACCTTCTTCACTTTTGTTTAATTGTAGTCCATCATTCATTGTTTGTTGTTTCGACACTATCCCATGTTTTGTAGCTACAAGAAACCCTACATCCTTTCAATTTGCTAGATTAACCCTACCACAAGCTGATGTAATTCCTTGGATGTGTCTACTTTATCATTTTACAAATTTTCTTTAGCTTCTTTTCCTTCCAACCTTACATTTAGTGTTTCCCCTACACATTGGATTGTCTCTTGTAGTAAAATAAGCACTCTTATTGCAGTTTGAAACTCACATTCAAAATTTGATCATATTTTCACCCAACCCATGACTTTCATTCTTTGATGTATTAAAATGTTAATGGAACCCTGAGAGTTGAATTTAGAGGTAAAAAGACTGTGTATAGTCCTTTTTTTGAATTGTTGTAGAAAATTGCTTATTTCCTGTAAAATTAGGGATATTGTTTGCAAACTTTTATTCCAGTAGTGTGTTTGCTTTCCTTCCAAGATAGAATAGGCGCAATTTAATTTCATGACAGATAGGATAATTTTCCTTCCTTTATAATTTGCAAATAACCTAGGTTTGCATTATTTCTTTCTTCCTACTAATCATTTCATGTAGCATAGAACATTTACATTGGTCTCTATACAACTAAATTCCATCTTAATACTTACACCTACATAAAAGTCTGCAAAAGGAAGAGATATTATATGTTTCACATATATTGTTGGACCCTCATAAGTTTGCACAAACCACAGGTTGACAATTAAATCTAATATCCTTGGGATTTGCAGCATTGTTGCTCTAATACTGAAGGCCATAACTTTTTGGCACCATTGTCGGGGAGGTGTCAAAGTATGTATTGTTTTTTCTTTAGTTGATAAGGTATTTATTTAATTTCATCTCCTAAAAAAATATAAAAGCATTAGCATATTATTTTCAAAAAATACAAACAAACAAAAAAATTACATTCATTTCTTTTTATGCTTCGAAGAATTAGGGACAAAATAGGAAAAATCATACCAAAAACCCCTACTTTCACTACCATCCAGCCTATCTTAGTTGACTATGAGCCTCCTACCCTGTCCATAGGGACCATTGAGGTCCTCTTTAGGGATTGAGAAAGGATATATTAAGAGCTTTTAGAAGGAGAAATATCTTCACAACCCACCAACACTTTGGTTGAGGACAAACAACCAGAATTGTTCACATTTCCCATTAGAGAAACAAATGAAGAGGATAAAATTAAAAACATTAATCCATTTTTCGTACCACACTATTACGATTTTATTTTAGAATATCCTGGCACTTTCATGTTTGAGTTTTTTGTAGTATGCAAGAATTATGATTGTACACTTAATGATTAGAAGCACAAATTGTTCCATTCCACTCTTAAGGATGCAACCATCAGATGCTTTATGAGTTTAGAAGGATACAACATCACCACATGGGAACAAATTCAACAACCCTTCAACAACAATTATTGGGATTATTGCACAGTAATGGATACCAAAGATGAGATATTTAGAATTATCCAAAGAGAAAATGAGTCTCTGGAAGACTTTGAGGAAAGATTCCAATTGAGTTACAGAAAGGTGCATAATTGCACCTTGGATCCAGACTCCTTGAATATAGTCTTACTACAAGGATTCATAGAAGAATGAAAGGAAACACTCAACCTACTAGTTAACTGTAGGTTTTAACCCCGTACATAAATTACCTGCATATGAATTCTAAATCACAGGAAAAATAAAAATGAGAGAGCATAACACATAAAACACGTATACACAGAGATTTCCCACTGGATCCCAAAACCGAGACTACCAACTTGATTTTTTCATTATGTTCCTTTCAATGTTACAATACATATTTATACATGTCGAAGCATCCAATACCATGGACCGAAAAACCATCGATCCAATACCATGGACCGAAAACCATCGCGTCCAAAAAACATGTGCGAAAATCATGCACAAAACCATAGGTGGGTCCGCCCAACCTAACATAGGGTCCAAAACCAAAATTTTCTGGGGCACTGCCCCGGACCCCATAAAGTGGGGTTACGGGTACCCCTCAAACCCCCTATTAACTATGTGGAAAGAATATAACACAACCCAACATTAACAGAGACATATACCAACTTACTTATGATGATATCAAAAAGGTATTCAAAATCATTGAAGGGCTTAGAGAAAAAGAGGTAAAGCAAAGAGAAGCTTGACAAGTCCCTCTTCCTCCTCCTTGATTACTAAAAATGAGATAGGAGGTATGCTATAGGACATGAAGAATGAAACCTTACATTTTCCATGGAAATGGACAACTTATAGGTCAAGAGAAAACATGAGGATGAAAAAAAGACATTAGCAATATTATGCCCTCATTGCACTAAAAGACATATTAGGAATGAATGTCCTTTAATGTTAGATAAATATTTTATGTATGTGAGGAGAATAATTCCACTATTAAGTGTCCATATTTTCGAAGTTGAAGTTTGTATACCAGGGAGCATAAGGTACCATAGATAAATTATGCTTTGGCAACCAAAAGAGGCCACAAGTCCTTAGGAAGTTCCAACATGGTATGAAATTCCCCTCTCCTTTTCAATTATAATTATAATGCTCATTATGAACCTTGGTATCCTCCTAACCCTTCACCTTGGCATATTCCCAATCCTTTTCCATAACCTCCTCAAAATGTTACTCCTCCCTTATATCCATATCATACTCAACCTCCTTTATGGGGTAATCCATCACAAGGATGGAGGCCACAAGTGGCCCACCCACCTACCCTATGTTGAAAAATGTGCAACAAGAAATGTTAAATTTATAATGTGCTAAAAATAGACCTACTAAAAATAGTAGTTTGGCCAGTGAGGTCATGGGCCACACTGGGTGAGAGGTGAAATTGCTAAAAATAGAAAGTTCTAAAAATAGCATTTCTGGGACCCTTTCTATTTATAGCAGTCCCTAGTCTATCTATAGGAAGTAAAGTTAATTTTGGTCTTAACAACAGTTGGAAATATTAATAAATTAATTCAGTTGAGTTAATTAGTTAAGAAACGAATTTGAAGTCTTTGGGAATAAGTATGAGTTCTATAATGAGAGAATCAATTGACTTAGTTCTAACTAGTCAAGTCCAGTTAGATTATTTTAATAAGTTGTTAAAATAATAAAATATAGTTTGTTAATGCTTACATGCATGTGACAACTATTATTTTAGATAATTGAGGATTCACTCATGGATAACTATTGCATGTCAGTTTTGTCAGAGACCTAGTTGAGATAAGATGTTGGACAATGTACTATCAGTTGGATGAATATTTTTCCTATAAAGGAAGCTCATCCATGATGAGGATTTATCTCCTTCAAGTTTGTGTAGTTATTTCAGAGGTCAGTGTTGTGTGTGAGGTCAGAATCGCACAAGTTGCAGCTGGAGGACCCAAGAAAAACTGTGCATAGAAATAGGAGGCTTGGAAGGCAGAGGAGAAGTTTTGGGAGAAGCCTTTGACTGTCTATGAGTGGTAGAGGGATTGTACTGAGAATTGGATAGCTTCCGAGCTAAGGCTTTATGTAATTCTAACTATGTTTCCACTTGTATGATAATACAAACATGGGGTTTTAGGTAGGTGCTTTCCTCGGGTAAATTCTTCTGTGTTATGTGTGATTGATTCCTTCTTATCAATTATATGTGTTCTTATTGATGTTTCTCATGGTTGATTAAGCTTCTGCTAAATTGTTTGTAGAAGTATATCAAGTGTTTTGCTTTAGTACATTACATTACCAAGTGATCTACAGGTGGGAAATTTCCACATGGTATCAGAGCTAGCTGATTTGTAGAAAAATTCTACAAAATTCTACATGGTATCGGAGCACAAGTGATCAAGCAAGAACAATATACTAGCAGGAGAAATTCAAAGTTTATTATTCAGGATATAGATTTCAAGTTCTTATCACATCTATTTCATCGATGGCGTTCTATGGTTTGAGGCTTGAGTATGCCCTTGATGGCAGCTCAAACTATATAGCTTGGAAGGATCACATGGAGGCAGTTTTGGAAGATAATGGTCTTAAGGATTTCATCGATCAATAAATCCCTAAGCCTATTGACAAGACTGAGCAGGTGGAATGGAGGAAGTGTGTGGCTAGAGCTAGGAGAATTCTCTCGGAGGGAGTGCAAGATCATATTGTCTCAAGCCTCCATGGGAAGGAGACTCCGCATGCAATGTGGAAAACATTGAAAGATTTATATTAGAATAGCAGTGATCAGAGGAAGCTGGCACTCAAGGAAAAACATTGAAAGATCAAGTGTGAAAGGGATGCGACGATCTCTACGTATCCGACTAAGCTCATCAATGCAAGGATGAGCTTGCAAGTGTATGGGTCATGACATCAGATGATGATATGGTGAGTCTAGCACTCCTTGGCTTTCCTAAGAGATGGCACAACTACCAGGACTTGGTGAATGAAAGGGAGAAACTGACAGATTGGGAATGACTATGGTCAAATTTGATGCAGGAGGAGATTAGACGGAGCACCATAGACAGTGCTTCATCCATGCATGATGAGGATAACTGTGCCTTAGCGAGTAAGGAGAAGAAGGGGAAGGAGGTTTCTCTTTCCAAATCTAGTTCTTCCAATTATGGGAGAAGGTTGACAAATCGAAAGTGCGATGCTTTTGTTGTCATGAGGTGGGCCACTATGCTACAAATTATCCACGGAGGAAATCCAAGAAGGGATCCAGGGAAGGATCTAAAGGTGAGGCACTTGCTTCACAATTTGAGTTGGATTTCACACTCTTCACATACATGGTTTCATCCATCGTGGGAAGTGGTTGGTTTCTTGACAGTGGAGCTTCTTTCCACATGGCCGGTACTAAGAGTTTGTTTAGTACTTTGGAGGAGAAAGATCTCCATATACTCATAGCGATGGGTAATGATGAGAAGTACAGTGTCTCAGTTGTAAACACGGTTATTTTTTAGAGGGAGCATGGATCTCGCCTTACCTTGACCGATGTCAAGTATGTACCAAGACTAAAGAGAAACTTGGTGTTGATCGCGATGTTGGAAGATAAAGGCTATGATGTAGTCTTCAGTAAGGGAAATGTTTTCCTTAGACACATCATCACTAGACAGGTGAAGCAGATTGGTTCACGGGTCAAGAAATTG
This sequence comes from Pinus taeda, assembly GCA_000404065.3. NCBI lineage: Eukaryota > Viridiplantae > Streptophyta > Pinopsida > Pinales > Pinaceae > Pinus > Pinus taeda. Next base: position 270,457 of record APFE030975114.1, on the reverse strand, counting down.
TATGCTCTTGAGGTTCAATATGCATGCAAAGCCTTGAGTAGTAAGGAAACTGATGGAGACATGGTGGTTGAGAGGGAGGGTATATTACCTCTCAACATGCAAAGCTAGAAGAAGCCTCAGACGATTGTGGAGGAGCCACGATTGGTGGAGTAGCATCAGGAGGTTGTGGAGCAGCGACAACAGGAGAAGTTGAGTGGAGATTGAGTAGAGACATATACTCATGCAAAGACCTCCAGTAGGGGGAAACTTCAAGCCAGGTGGGCTGAGGGATCACATGCAGCCATACCTCTAGGTAGGAGGTGGAGCGATATAGAGTGATCATCCTAAGGAGGAGGGGCAGGATCCTTGAGGTACCCAACCTCTTGGATGAGACCTTGCTATGGGAGTCCCAATGTGGAGTAGCAGGAAGTGACTGATTGGGTAGAGACAGATGCGGATGGAGTGGCATAGAGAGCTACAGTGGAGGGAATCCCAGGACAACACATAGCTAGTAGGCTGCAACAATGCGAGAGGCACAAGTGTTTTGCACAGTGTTAGGTGGCATAGAGATGTGTGCAATGGTGCGAGATGCATGGAGATGTTGTAGTAGTGTAGATGTTAGAGAGGGAGCACTTGGTTAGCAGCAGGTAGAGCTTCAGCATCAGAGTATGTTCCTAGCCCAACAGAGTGGTCAATTGGGAGTGTTTTAGTTCCAAGTGTTGTTGGAGCAAGTGGACTGAGTAGATGTGTTGCATTTAGAACATTCTAGAGTTACAGGTTCGGGTTCGAGAGAAAGCCTTTCTTGTTGAGAGGGAGTGTTGAAAAATGTGCAACAAGAAATGTTAAATTTAGAATGTGCTAAAAATAGGCCTGCTAAAAATAACATGTGTAAAAATAGCAGTTTGGCCAGTGAGGTCATTGGCCACATTGGGTGAGAGGTGAAAGTGCTAAAAATAAAAAGTTCTAAAAATAGCATTTCTGGGTCCCTTCCTATTTATAGCAGTCCCTAGTCTATGTATAGGAAGTAAAGTTAATTTTGGTCTTAACAACAGTTGGAAATATTAATAAATTAATTCAGTTGAGTTAATTAATTAAGAAAATTCGAATTTGAAGTCTTTGTGAGCATGCACATGAGTTGTCCCCCTGATTGAGGAATTTATCCTTAATTTCCTCCACTGATTGAGGGAATAAGTATGAGTTCTATAATGAGAGAATCGGTTGACTTAGTTCTAACTAGTCAAGCCCAGTTAGATTATTTTAACAAGTTGTTAAAATAATAAAATATAGTTTGTTAATGCTTGCATGCATGTGACAACTATTTTTTAGATAACTGAGGATTCACTCATGGATAACTGTTGCATGTCAGTTCTGTTAGAGACCCAGTTGAGATCAGATGTGAGATAGTGTACTATCAGTTGGATGAATATTTTTCCTATAAAGGAAGCTCATCCATGATGAGGATTTATCTCCTTCAAGTTTGTGCAGTTATTTAAGAGTCCAATGTTGTGTGTGAGGTGAGAATCACACAAGTTGTAGCTGGAGGACCCAGGAAAAACTATGCATAGAAATAGGAGGCTTGGAGGGCAGAGGAGAAGTTTTGTGAGAAGCCTTTGACTTTCAATGAGCAGCAGAGGGATTGTATTGAGAGTTGGATAGCTTCCGAGCTAAGGCTTTATGTAATCTGAACTATATTTCCATTTGTATGATAATACAGAGATGGGGTTTTAGGCAGGTGCTTTCCCCGGGTAAATTATTCTGTGTTATGTGTGATTGATTCCTTCTTATTAGTTATATGTGTTCTTACTGATGTTTCTCATGGTTGATTAAGCTTCCGCTAAATTTTTTGTATATCAAGTGTTTTTCTTTGGTACATTGCATTACCAAGTGATCTACAAGTGGGAAACTTCTACATGGTATTAGAACTAGCCGATTTGTAGAAAAATTCTACAAAATTCTACATGGTATCGGAGCACAGGTGATCAAGCAAGAACAATATACTAGTAGGAGAAATTCGAAGTTTATTATTCAGGATATAGATCTCAAGTTCTTATCACATCTATTTCATCGATGGTGTTCTATGGTTTGAGGCTTGAGTATGCCCTTGATGGCAGCTCAAACTATATAGTTTGGAAGGATCGTAGGGAGGCAATTTTGGAAGATAATGGCCTTGAGGATTTCATTGATCAAGAAATTCCTAAGCCTACTAACAAGACTGAGCAGGTGGAATGGAGGAAGTGTGTGGCTAGAGCTAGGAGAATTCTCTTGGAGGGAGTGTGAGATCACATTGTCTCGAGCCTCCTTGGGAAGGAGACTTCGCATGCAATGTGGAAAACATTGAAAGATTTATATCAGAATAGTAGTGATCAGAGGAAGCTGGCACTAAAGGAAAAACTTTGAAAGATTAAGTGTGAAAGGGATGAGGCGATCTCTATGTATCTGACCAAGCTCATCACATGTAGGGATGAGCTTGCCAGTGTAGGGGTCGTGACATCAGATGAGGATATGCTGAGTCTAGCACTCCTTGGCCTTCCTAAGAGCTGGCATAGCTACTAGGACTCGGTGAATGGAAGGGAGAAACTGCCAGATTGGGAACGACTATGGCCAGATTTGATGCAGGACAAGATCAGACAAAGCACCAGAGGCAGTTCTTCATCTATGCATGATGAGTAGAACTGTACCTTAGCGAGTAAGGAAAATAAGGGGAAGGAGAAGGTTTCTCTTTCCAAATCTAGTTCTTCTAATGATGGGAGGAAGGTTGAAAAATCGAAACTGCGATGCTTTCATTGTCATGAGGTGGGCCATTATGCTGCAAATTGTCCATGGAGGAAATCCAAGAAGGGATCCAGGGAAGGATCTGAAGGTGAGGCACTTGCTTCATATTTTGAGTTGGATTTCACACTCTTCGCATGCATGGTTTCATCCATGGTGGGAAGTGGTTGGTTTCTTAATAGTGGAGCTTCTTTCCACATGACCGACGACAAGAGTTTGTTCAGTACTTTGGAGGAGAAAGATTTCCAGATACTCATAGCGATGGGTAATGATGAGAAGTATAGTGTCTCAGGTGTAGGCACAGTTATTTTTCAAAGGGAGCATGGATCTCGCCTTACCTTGACCGATGTCAAGTATGTACTAGAACTGAAAAGAAACTTAGTGTTGATCATGATGCTGGAAGATAGAGGCTATGATGTAGTCTTCAGTAAGGAAAAGGTTTTCCTTAGACACATCATCACTAGATAGGTGAAGCAGATTGGTTCATGGGTTAAGAACTTGTATGCTCTTGAGGTTCAAGATGCATGTAAAGCCTTGATCAGCAAGGAAACTGATGGAGACTTGGTGGTTGAGAGGGAGAGTAAATTAACTCTCAACATGCAATGCCAGAAAAAGTCTCAAACAATTGTAGAGGAGCCACAATTGGTGAAGAAGCTTCAGGAGGTTGTGGAGCAGACATAATAGGGGAAGTTGAGTGGAGATCGAGTAGAGACATCTACTCATGCAGAGACCTCCAGTAGGGGGAAACTTCGAGCCAGGTGGGCTGAGGGATCACATGTAGCCATACCTCCAAGTAGGAGGTGGGGCAACATAGAGTGATCGTCCCAAGGAGAAGGGGCACGATCCTTGAGGTACCCAACCTCTTGAATGAGACCTTGCTACAGGAACCCCGATGTGGAGTAGCAGGAATTGACTGATTTGGTAGAGATAGATGCGGATGGAGTGACAGAGAGAGCGAAAGTGCAGGGAATCCCGGGACAACGCATAGCTAGCACGCTGTAGCAATGCGAGAGGCATAAGTGTTTTGCACAGTGCTAGGTGGCACAAAGAGGTGTGCAATGGTACAAGATGCATGGCGATGTTGCAGTAGTGCAGATGTTAGAGAGGGAGCACTTGTTAGTAGCAGGTAGAGCTTCAACATTAGAGTATGTTCCTAGCCCAACAGAGTGGTCAGTTGGGAGTGTTTTTGTTCCAAGTGTTGTTGGAGCAAGTGGACCAGGTAGATGTGCTGCATGTAGAACATTCTAGAGTTAGAGGATCGGGTTCAAGAGAAAGCCTTTCTTGTTGACAGGGAGTGTTGAAAAATGTGCAACAAGAAACGTTAAATTTAGAATGTGCTAAAAATAGACCTGCTAAAAATAGCAGTTTGGCCAGTGAGGTCATTGGCCACATTGGGTGAGAGGTGAAACTGCTAAAAATAGAAAGTTCTAAAAATAGCATTTCTGGGTCCCTTCCTATTTATAGCAGTCCCTAGTCTATCTATAGGAAGTAAAATTAATTTTGGTTCTTAACAACAGTTGGAAATAATTAATTAATTAAATCAGTTGAGTTAATTTAGTTAAGGAAATTCGAATTTGAAGTCTTTGTGAGCATCACATGAGTTGTCCCACTGATTGAGAAATTTATCCTTAATTTCCTCCACTGATTGAGGGAATAAGTATGAGTTCTATAATAAGAGAATCAGTTGACTTAGTTCTAACTAGTCAAGTCCAGTTGGATTATTCTAACAAGTTGTTAAAATAATAAAATATAGTTTGTTAATGCTTGCTTGCATGTGACAACTATTATTTTAGATAACTGAGAATTCATTCATGGATAATTGTTGCATGTCAGTTCTGTCAGAGACCTAGTTAAGATCAGATGTGGGACAGTGTACTATCAGATTCTTGGATATTTCTAGTAAGTATTCCTTGCATGGAGAAGGATCTATTATAGGATATTGGAGGACTTGTGGCCTATATATTGAGGCCTAGGTAGTCCATGCTTTTCATCTTGTGATTGAAGATCATCAGGGTCTTCTGATTACAGAGAGAGTAGGATAGCTATTGAGCTGATTCTTTTTGTATGTTGAGGAGGATTTCCACTTGATTGATAATACATGGTTGGGGTTTTATGCTGGTGCTTTCCAATAGATATATCTTGTGTTATGTGTGATTATTTCTCTTGATCAATTATGTATGTTTCTACTTGATGTTGCTCACGAGTTCGATTATGCTTCCGCTTAATGTTTTGTAGAAGTAAAACAAGTATTATGCTTTAGGACATTTCATATATCAGTTTGTTCTACAGGTGAAATTTCTACATGGTATCAGAGCTAGCTAATTTGTAGAAAAATTCTACAATAATCACATAATAGAAAGCACATTTACGCATAATACACAAAAGGAAAATAACTCTTATTAGCATATGCAAAATCCAACCAATCTAGGTAATCCGACGTACCACCTAACCATAGATTGGGTTGAACCAAATTATTCTTTCAGCCAATCACTCTCATTCGATATTCCAAGCATGAATGTGGGACTTACAACAAAACAACTAGGGCTTCCTCAAGCTTTATCACTATCCACCAAGGGATTCCTAGGCCTAATACCTCATCTATACAACTAGACTTTACTACAATCCCACTAAGGGATTCCTAGGCCCAAACAAGAAACATACACTACCAGGCTTTATCACAATCCAACCATACACTGGTCGAGGGATCACTAGGCCTATACGACTAGGGATCACTAAGCCTTTACAAGCATGGATGCCTCTGGATCTCTCCATCTAAACCATGATGAATTTGTCCGTGTCCACCTTTAGGATTTGCTGTATATCCCACCATTCATCGGTCAAGGATTCCTAGGCCCAATGGGGCTCCACCTTCTGGGATTTACCACATATCCTGCCATTCACTCGTTGAGGATTCATAGGCTCAAATAGGGTATACACAATCAGGATTTACCTCAATCCCACCTTCATTGGTCCAGTGATTCCCAGGCCTTGTATTTCCTCCTGAGACCACCCCACTCAGTTTTGAAGCCATTCAACAATCCAACTCAACCAATTAAGAGAAACCCCATCACACCATGACTATCCAGAAATGGAAAGGAAAGGCTGAAAACCATTGTCACACTTGGAAAAACCAATGCCAAGGACAATAAGAGAACCAAAAACACGCATGCATGTACCATGCATGCTAGAACTAGCAAGGAAATAATTGTTGGTCACTTTAATTGCTTATTAATTTCAAACAACCAAGTGCTACATAAATTGTCAACCCAGGGAAGTCTGGTTATTTCAAAGGAAACTACGTACTATATGTACTCAATCTTAAAAGCAATAAAAGTTGTAGTAAGAATTAATCACACCTTGTTCAAACAAACTGAAACTCCACTATGTGTTACAGCAAAAATATTCTATTGCAGACAACTACCAAGGAATTCTTAAATTCATTCAAGGAATAATCTAATAAAGAGAATCAACCTGCAAAAGAAAACAATGGCTAGGCTGTAACAGAGAACAGGACCCTATTCCCAGAACGAGAATCTTCAGCACCTCTTTCTAATTATAGAGCTTGCAAACTTACTCTGTAAACTCAACCATCAGCGAAACACTCATAAATTGACTAGAAATAAACTTAAACAATACAACAATCAATTGGAGAGAAAACAGAGTCTCGCAAAGGATGTATAAACAATATTCAGCAACAATACTGTTAATAAGGCATGGATAAAAGACACACTTAACACACTGTAAAAATATAATGGGTGAATCTTATGATGAAGGTGGGCCCTGTCCCTCTCACAAGATTCCCCAGGAAACAAGAACTAGAAAAAGATGTTCAAAATAGAGTTTTATTCATCCATCAATATGCCGTATTACAAAAAAAGGATTCTAGTCCTGTTCCTTTCAACTGGGCCTTCTTTGCAGTCTGTTCATCCCCCTCTAATGTAGATGTCTCCTCTTTATAAAGAGGAGACATCTATTACAACAGATTTACATTGTAAGTTCTATTTCAATCCAATTATACAAAAATAGGAAATCCATTTCCTATCAACAAAATGTTGTTACAGTAATGTTGTCTTTGAATCATGATCGTTACATCCAATGTAGCAGCTCCTTCGGTGATCAGTCTCGTTCCTCCATTGCTGTCAGAATTAGAATTCAAATCACAATTGTTTCATCTTTGAGATTTGTGTGTCGTTCTTACTGTTTCAGCAACTGCAAAAATAGTCTTGCAAACTCCGAGCAGTTTCAGCAACGTGGACTGCACACCATTCTTTAACTGTTAAGCAACTAACCATTCAAAGATTAACTATGAAGATAACGTGATTATATGTAAAATAATTAAACATATAGTGATGAGAAGAAACATTGTGTACCTTTGGAATAATTGAGTTAAAACAATAACAAGGACTTTAAATGTAAGTTGAAAAGGATGACATCATAGCAAAATGTATGGTCAAAAAGGAACAATATGAGGTCCTAACATCCCCCCCAACTGAAAGGGTTGCATGTCCTCATGCAACTTCTACTCTGAGTCTGAGTCTGAGTACTGGGATGTATAGTGGAAATTACTTACACATTAAGTATAGAAGGTGCTATCAACCAAATCTCTGAAACCATGGACATTCTGTAATATTTGCCATGCTGCAAGCTCCTCCTTTTTGGACAACCTGAAGTGATTTTTATATTATTGTGCTGGCAGCCATAGAAGAGGGAAGTGAAAATGATAACCCAACCAATTTTCGGCACACTGCTGAATGCATTTGACATAGGTAGGTAGCCATGAAATTGCTATCTGAAGGTTAAGAGGGTTATAGGGATGATATTCCTTTCTCTCCTTATGGTAGTGTTCCCAAAATAGGTTGTTTGCCTGCAAGGCGAGAGCTCCCTTAGTCTTGACATAATATTGGAAATCCTTTAAAACTGCTGCCTGTAGTTCTCTCATATGCTCGATCATTCTTGGTTCCCTTAAAAACCAATGATATTCAACAACGAAAACAACAACATTCTGTGGTTCGGCTTGAATCCACAAAAGGCGATTATCTTCGTTATGTGTTGCTGAAAGGAAAGCATTTTTCCACGTGAGCTGATTGGCCAGGAAAGAAACAAAGGCTCTAATCTGAATATCTCCAACCAGAGGGACCAGATTAAGCTTTCTATCCTTAGGCATGGCTTCATTATGCATATAGAGTTCACATAATAAATTCTATTCACTGACTGATGCTTCTGCAAAGGTTTCAATAAACTGCTGGGGTGTAGACACCTCATGGGGTCGTCCATCTCTGATTAATTTTATTTGGAAGAACGCTAGGCATTCTGCCAAAAATACAGAATAATTAAAGGATGGTTTCCTAGTGGCCAACAGTCTTTGAACCAGATCAAAGATAAAAGACAGTCTAGTTTTTAGCTTTTTATTTTCCTTGTGCTGTGCACGAGACTGTTCCAGAATTTCCCAATTTCTATATATATGATTTTTCCATAATGAATTGTGTTCTTGTAATATCTTTTCTTGTGATAGAACATACTCCTTCCATATATCCATCTGTTCTTGAATGCTTGAGGTCTGAGTGAAGACAATCTTTGTACGCCGAGGTTCAGTATGAGTAAACACAGTCTTCGTAGGCTTTGGTACAGGATTTTCAGCTTTAACAACTCAGGTAGATCGGGATACTTGTGGTTTCACTTCTTCTCCAAAAATCTTTGAAGGCCTTGTTGGTTCTTATGTAACAGCAAGGTGTTCCTTTTTAACTATAACAAGAGTAGATGCAGGAGTGGATCCAGGCAATGGGACTTCGACTATCTTATAACCAGCTCGATGACAAAGATCACCACATTGGTTGCACATGTATTCATTATATTGATCCTTTTCTGCACTTTTCTCAGCTGCAGATGCTACATGAGCTAAAGTATACAGATTAAGTTCTCTTTCATAAGCTTCCCTTGCCATTACTAACTCCTGCTTATAAACCTCAATCTCAGATTTCAGAAACTCATTTTCTTGTTGAAGGGAGGCTAATGTGACAGGGCCTTCTGTAGCAGTTGTAGTCTCTGTAGCTGGTTCCAGTGGATGAAAGGATTGTAGTTCGGTGGCAGCTTCATTATTTGCATCCCTAGTAGGTGGTTCTTGTGTGACAACTGCTTGATCAACAGCTATATCATCTTGACCATCCAAATTCTGCGTATCAACAGACTGAGTAGCTGGTTCTTTTGTAACAGTTACAGTTTGTACAGTATCTTGATTATCTAATTTAAGCTCATCAATAGGTGGTTCTTGTGTAACACTTGTTGTGTCTATAGTTGGTTCTTGTGGGGCAGCTACATGTTGGTCATCTTCTTGGGTATCTACTTTTGATGGGTCAGCAACTGGTTCTTGTGTAACAGCTGCATCTTCTGAAAGGAATAATGTCAAAAAATCCTGAGCATTCTGCATTTCGGTACCCGAAGGTGAGGGAGGTAAAGATTCAAGGCCTTGGGACTGCGATGGGGTATGGGGTTTTAGGATAATAGGTGGAGAATTTGGGGTGGTGGTCTCAATTGCTGCTTCAGAAGATGTCCTCATTCGTCTTCAAGGTAGAAAGGCAGGAAGAACAATGGTTTTTCTTTTATGAGCAGTTTTCCTTAAGGGAGGAGGGTCATCAGTAGTAGTAGCTTCGTTAGTTGAAGCCCTTTTTCGTCTTTTTGGTAGGGGTACAACCTTTTCTTGCCTCTTTATTTTTGGCTTCGTAATAGGGATGTTTTCATCTGAATCATCACTGGGAATATGGATAGTGGGAGTGGATGATTCTGCTAAATTATGGGGTGGGGTCAATGCAGTCGAGGTGTCAATTGGATTGACTGTTGCGGGTGGTGGAATTTCTGGGGATTCAAATATGCTCCCTGGATGTTGTTCAGAAGGGTTTTCGATTTGCTGAGGGATTCTAGGGGTTCGTTGAGCATTTTCAACATCTAATTGGGGAGTTGCAGCTGCTGTTTGTGGATTTTCGGCAGTTTCTTGAGAATTTTCAGTTGTCGGTTGAGGAATTTCAGCAGCTTCCTGGGGATTTTTAGTTGTTGGTTGAGGAATTTTAGCAGCTTCTTGGGGTGGGTTGTTAAGGGGATGAGGGTTTTGCAGGGCAAAGCCTCTCTGAATTAGAAGCTAAACAAGGTGATGGTGAGTGAGGGAACGGAGTGGGTACCTTGCATTCATAGAATAATGTGACATATTCTTTAGACACCCAAGCAGATAGTACGACATATTTAATAAACGACCATGTCTTAAATGATTCAACAACATAAAGTCATGCTGGTACACTACCTGGTAACGTCCTTCACAGGTGAGGTAGTGCTTGACAAACTCTACAACCCTTGGCCATGGAGGTGGTAATGAATGAAGTGCAACACCCATGCCCTTAGGTTCGACCCGCTCTCCAGGTAGAAGAAAATCTTGTTGTGCGTTCAAAATGATGTGTTTACGATTGAACCAACGAATGCCATCAGTTGGTAAACCTGAAACCTGTGCTATATCCTCCTTTGTTACTGGAATTCACATCCCTTGAATAGTGGAGTAACCTTCGTTTAAATTATGTGCGAATTCTAGGACTTGCTGAGAGTCAAATCCCTGGAGCCTTCAAAAATAATCCACCCAGCCTGCTTGCTAAAAAATTTGATATGATTCTGGGTGTAATTCCAATAGAGCTGTTGAGCCAGGTTCATTTCGAATAGCGTTGCCTCCCATAGTTACTGGTTTCAGCAAAATGCACAGTACAGAGCCGAGTTACCATAGCTAAAACAGAGTAAAATATTGCAAATGAGGTTGTGACATAATAAAATAGAGATGGGGTGACGAGACACGATTGTGATAAAAAAACGATGGTGATTGGCGTGTCATGAAATGATTGCAAAATTTTGATATTTCCCCCCAACTGTGGCTAAAATGATAAGTTTGAATGTATGACGATTTCGGTAATCATATCAGGATCTTCTCATTAACTATAGTTTAATATATACACATAAAAACACATCCCTCATGTTTTACCTTTGATTGATGTACTGAAAGTATAATGTGGTTGCTAATAAATCACCAATAGTTATGAAACGGGCTATAAGATATGAGGGTATTTATATGAAGGCTTTTTACAATCACAGGAGGTGGTAGTGAAAGAGCACAATTATAAGGATCAATGGATGATTCTCCCAATAAAAAGTGATATGTATTGGTCCTTTTTGAGAGGCATTGATGCCTCAATTACGGGAAGAATGGGGAAAAATTGGTGGTTTATAGGGATAGATGGAAAAGGTTGGTGTTTCAGCAACGAGGAAAATGGGGAAAATTGGTGTTTCAGCAACGGGAAAAATGGGGAAAGTTGGTGTTTCAGCAACCGGAAAAATTGGTGTTTCAGCAACGGGAAAAATGAGATGTTGCTGTAAAGAAAAATAGGAAAATGTTGTTGAAAGGTAGTGTAGGGGAATGAGTTGTGAAGTGAAGTGAGATGACAATGTTTCCCAAGATGAAGCTTGATCCTGTCTGCAATACAATTATTCTTCTCAGCCAGCCTCCCAATCTGAGACCTGCAAAATAATAGATCGTAACATGGCAACCCTTGACAGGGATTATTATTTATAACATTCTAATCTACTAGGAAATATATAATGCAAAGATTAAATGCAATGAGGGTTAGCAGGTTCCCCCAAAAAGATATAATGTGAGTCTGCCATGCAAGTGGCCTTAAAATCTTCTTTAGAAGTAGGTTGTTGGTACAAATGAAGCCGATACCCATTCACTAACAATGGTGTTCTAGAACCATCAATTGTTAAGAGCCTTACTGTACCATTTGGAAAAACAGTATCTATCTCATTAGGTCCCAACCACCTTGTTCTTAGTTTTCCTTGAAAATTTTCAAATCGGGAATCATACAATATAACCCAATTACCTTTTTGGAACTGCTTATGCTTAATAGTTTTATCATGCCAACTGGTTCTTTGCTGTTGTATCATAGTTGTTTGATGGATGGCGTTCTACCTCTTTTCATCCAATTCCTGAAGTTGCTACAACCTAGTTGTCTGTGCATCAGTCAGGTCAAGGTTAACAGCTAAAGTAGTTCTTAAGGTTTTAATTTCAAATTCCACAGGAAATGTTGAAAAGTGTGCAACAAGAAATGCTTGTTGATAATGCAACAAGATGATGGAGCTTAGTGGAAAGGAGTCGCCTTCACTAAGTGGTCCTGCAGGCAAGTTTTGGCGCAAAGTCTCGTTTTAGACTATGTCTATTTTTAGACATATGGATCATGTCTATGGATTGCAGGTTGCTGTTTATGGATAATTGATCAAGTTGGGAAAAATAGATGGACTTCTATTTTTAGATCACAGCGGAGTGACT
>APFE030975114.1:230840-258350 GCA_000404065.3 Pinus taeda | reverse complement strand
TTTATGGATAATTGATCAAGTTTGGAAAAATAGATGGAATTCTATTTTTAGATCACACCGGAGTGACTGCTCAGTCTAAATATAGAACAGTCAAATATTATTAGCTCATAATAATATTTAGACTATAAACTTTGTCTTATTCTCTTGGAGAACTTCAGGATGAGCTACGGATGTGGTACATGCAGATCCCAGAAGGAAATACGTGGTTACCTATGGGATGACTAATATTTGCATACAAGACTTCAGTTAGAACTCAAGAGAGTTGAGTTTAGTGGACTGGAGGTGCAGTTGATGGAGTTGTGTTCAGTTTAGCTTTGTTAAACTGGTTGTATTTAGTCTAATTGACAAATAGAATAGAGATGAGTTGGGTGAATTAGTTATTAATTAATTCACAAGTTATTAACTCATAATGCAACTATAGAATACATCAGTTAACTCAGTTGCATGTTAGTGCATGTTCAGTTCAGCAGGGACAGGTGTTAGAGGATCAGATTGCTATCAGTTGTGACCATAGCTGTGCATGATGATTTGCACAATCAGAGGGATTGAGTATGCCAATGAGGATTGCGTGGTATATCCAAGTGAAATACGAGTTTGCTTCATTCATTCATCAGTATTCTCATGCAGGTATTGAGCAGTGGAGGCAGGCAAGCAGTGGAAGAGATTTGGAGATTAGATCTGAGCTGTATTGTGTGTAACAGAGGTGGAGATACTTGTAAGAAGTATTATGCTGTGTAATGTTACATGACTCAATCATTAATATACAGATAGTTGGGGTTTTTAGCGAGATGCTTTCCCCGGGATACATACTGTGTTAATGTGTGAATGCTCTTGATGTCTTATTGTTATTGATGCTGCTATATTGATGATCAACGTAGAGGAGCTTATGTATTGTGTATGTTTTCCGCAATAGTACATGATCAGGATAATCTCCATTGAATATGTGTTAAATTATTCAAAATTTCTACATCATAGTCTAAGGAATGAAGGTAATATATTTTTTCTTGGGGAATTCAATGCTAGAATTGCTACTAACCAAGCTACTCTCCTAAGTAATAAATCTAACCATAACCCCTTATGGCTAGAGGAGGATTTTGACTTAGTTAGTAGCTTCAAAATAAATTTTGAAGATACAATTGAGAACCTATTTGGTATCAAGCTAATCAAGTTGTGTAGTTCCCAAGACTTGATTATTTGTAATGAGATCAATAAGTTGCCAACCTCTAGTCGAATAACTTGTATTCATGGGCTTGAAAGTAGTGTTGTGGATTACACGATATCTAATACTCATGTTCTCAACTATATTGTAAAGTTTGACCTCCTAAATGACCAAGAGCTTGATTCAAACCACAAACCTCTATCCTTAACTCTTAAACCTAGCATGAAAACCAACCACATGCAAAAGAATTGTGAGAGTCAAAAGCATACTCGTTTTGACATAAATAAAATGGATCCCTTCTTAGAGGATTTAAAAATGGATTTAGATTTATTAACATATAATGATATAATTGATCACATCTACCACAATTTTACTACTACCTTTTCCACTACGGTTAACAAGTTCTCTACTGGTGGGTCATATAAAAGGAATAAGAGAATTTCCAACCCTCGGTATGATAATGATTGTAAAATTTCCAGGAAAGCAATTTGAGATGCCCCTAACGAAACTATAAAGCTTGAAAAAATCAATATGTATAAAGCTCTTCTAGAAAACAAGAAAAGGTCTCATATAAATAAGTGGCAAGAGAGTTCACCTTTCTAAAGTTGAACCCAGAAAGTTCCGGAGGAATATTATTGTTTGTAAAACGAAGGAAAATAATTTGATACCCATAAAGAACTAGGATAATTATATTAAGAATCTTTATGATTCCCCAGACACCATGGGAAACATTTTAAACACTCCTATAGAGGAGGACTACTTTTCTTTGGAAGACATGGGGATTGGGATTAAGAAGATCACTGGTGGCTAGGGATATTGAAGGCTACCAAGATGAAATTTTCAAGATGGGAATGTGAAAATTCAGAAAACCTGAATCCTATTGTAGCAACTAGTATTATTTCTCCTAATTTTTAATTAATGTAACAATTTATTTCCTACGACAAATATCAAAATAAACACACTACAACCTTCACAAATAAAAATGAGGAAAAATAATGCGTTAGAAACTGAGAAATGCTAGTACATACACATAAAATATGAGACAATTATTTTTGGACAAATGTCCCCAAAAAACCCAACTTGGGAAAACCGGTGCAGCAATGAAGGTTTTTATTGTTATGTAGCAGTGAAAATATGAGTACAATATGGATGCCTAAAACCAATAATCCATTGCAAGAAAATATGGGAAAAATTATTGAAGGGAAATACCCTTCCTCCATAAGCAATCCCAACACAACCTGCCTACAGAGAACTCGTCATCCTAAAGCCTCTGCGTTGCACTGCGTAGTCACTATGATGTCAAGCCTCTGACTGGTCTCTAATGAAGTCACTCTTCCTTCTATTGCTGAAGAAATTGTCTCTTTGGCCCTCTAGAACCTTTGCCTGGCCACTAGAACTGAGTACGGATTTTCTCCTCAAAAAATCGAACTGCACTCTCTAAAGCAATTGTGCAGCCCTCTACGCTGCCTCACTAGGAAAACTCAACCCTGTTGCTATTGCATCTCCGAATATGGAAAACTTCCTCCAGATCACTATCCATGCCCCTCACTCACTACTTCAATCTTTGGCTCTCTCTCCAACAACTAACTGCTGCTACTCATGAAATTGGTCTGCCAAGGAAATCGAACTGCTTAAGTGTATTCTCCAAGTGCCCATCAAATTCTTCTTATAATCCTTTGTTGGGACTCCAAGGGCCAACATTAAATTTTAATCAATGGCTAGGATCATCTTGAAGTCGATCCGTGTGAGTTTCTAGATGTTTCTCACCATGATTTAATTAATTTTGATTAATTAACCATATTCCCTAAGCTTAGACCTCAAAAATATTTAAAAACTAGTGAATAATCTAATTAAGCCATCTCTAGGTGGAATTTCCAAAAACGATTTATGGCTCTTGGAGATCTCATGCATTCTAGCCTCTTCACCAAATTTCATGGCTATAACACATCCAATGCTACAAAAACTAACACTCCCTCTTAGCGAGGAATGTGTTCTAGCATTACACACCTTGTCACAACACTTTATTTTTGTATCATCTCCTATAACGTTGTTGATGTCTAGTTGCTACTACCCACCAACTATTGTGCAACCCCTATGTTGCATCTGTGTTGCTGTTGACACTGCTGGAAATATTTAAAAACTAGTTAATAATCTAATTAAGCCATCTCTAGGTGGAATTTCCAAAAACGATTTCTGGGTCTTGGAGATCTCATGCATTCTAGCCTCTTCATCAAATTTCGTGGTTAGAACACATCCAATGCTACAAAAAATAACACTCCCTATTAGCGAGGAATGTGTTCTAGCATTGCACACCCTATCACAACACTTTATTTCTATATCATCTCCTATAACATTGTTGATGTCTGGCTTTTTCTACCCACCAACTATTGTGAAACTCTTATGTTGCATCTATGTTGTTGTTGACATTGTCATATTGTTGCCAACATTGCATCTGCACTGCAACTCCCTCTCATTTGTTGTTGTTGCAACTGCAACATCTACAATTGAAAGGAATCTAAAATGTTGAGTCAATTGTGTTCAGTATGATGCATCTGTCTCCTGAGTCTCTGACTACTACTAGCATCTTCATTGTCGCTGAAGAATTTGTGTTGTTGCTAACTCTTCACTAAGTTACCTGCTATGTTGTCAACACTGCACTACACTCCTCAGTATTTGAGTGCTACTAGTCTACAACTGTCACGCTGGTTCTAACTGCATCAACTACCATTGATCCATCCTGCTACTAAATATTATGGGCCTTTGTATCCAGGTGATGATCCACGAGGTGGACTCCTCAAGGACCCTACCCAATCTCTGTAGCTCTCTAGGGCTACAACTCTAAGTTACCCCACCTCACCCTTGGAGGTATTGTTGCCATTATAGTAAAGTCTTCCTCCAACCTAAAGGAAAACTTGCCAATCTTAGCTAACGCTGTCTGCTAGTCCTACTTCTATGAATTATCCTTCTTCCTAAGAAGACATTGCGTGTTGTAGTGACCGAGCTCACCACACCTGAAGCACTTGAACTTTGACAGGTCTTTCTTCTTATTTCTTTGTTCCCCTTGCCCTTGACTGGGACCCTTTGATGTGAGGGCCACATTCTCCTCCTCCTTCACCACCTTCAATTCGATGTTGCTACTGCCACTGATGAAGCTCTTTAATAGAGCTCGTCTCAACTCCTCCTGCTGCAAATCAACCCACATTTTGTCCCATCCTAGTAGTGTGTCTCCTCCCAATATACTATGGACGAAGACCTGCCAATCCTCTGAGACACTATTGAGTGTTGATCGTACTAACTTTGAAGGTTGAGGCGCTGCCCTAACAGCTAACAGCTAGTCTCGGACCTCCTGAACCTGATGAGAAAGGGATCTATGCCTCCCCCCTTCTGCATCCTAATGCAACTCAGCTTCTCCTCTAGGAACATCTTTCATTGTTCGGAAGTACCCTGGTACAACGTGGAGAGCGCATCCCACATTTATTTGGTCATTCCCTTAGCCACTATATGTGATATTATATGATATCAAACTCAATCCAAGATCAACCTCTTTGCCCTCGCCATTTCCTTATTGTATTCTTTCTTCTGATTTGCATCTCGAGGAACTCCCACTACATTATCAATGTAGGCTTTCAGGCCATATTCATCTAGAGGGAAGGACATCCTAGCATTCCAAATGACATAGTTGGAGGATCCATCCAACCTATCCTAATCTCTAAGCCCTACAGTGGCCATCTCTGAAACTTTTGAAAACTCCCTCTTTCCCTGTGCTCGGTTGTTGCTCTGTTATTTGCACTCCCTTCTAGAATGTGTGGCTTTGCTAGCTGATACTGCCAATCTGAAACTAGGAATATCGAACTTTCGAGACTCGAAGTTCCCTGAGAGAAATTTTACCTTGGTTGTGTGTGCTTTTCTCTTCCACCCGACGCGAATTCTGCTTCTACAACTTAAAGCAAAACCCTCTGGGTCCAACCAAGAATCTGGTCAATGAAAAATTGAGTTGTTACGGCTTCCTCTGCCTGATGGAATCATTGATATGGGAGATTCGAACTTTTTTTGCCTCCTGCACTAAAAAATCGAACTTTCTCAAGCAACTCGGCCTACATAGAAATGAATTAAGTTGCCTCAATAATTTTGGCCAGTTGCTCCTTCTAAGCAATGAAATTATTTTCTTCTCTTATGAGCTTCCGGTTGATCACTTATGCTCTGATACCATGTGAAATTTTCAAAAACTAGAATCCTTTCACGAAAACTGGTTTTATTTCTCCTAATTGTTAATTAATTTAACAATTTATCTACTACGACAAATATCAAAATAAACACACTGCAACCTTCACAAATAAAACTGTAGAAAAGTAACGCGTTGGAAACTGAGAAATGCTAGAGCACACACATAAAATATGAGACAAATATTTTTGGGCAAATGTCCCCAGAAAATACCCAACTTGGGAAAATCGGTGCAGCAATGAAGGTTTTTATTATTATTCAGTAGTGAAAATCTTAGTACAATATGGATGCCTGAAACTAGAACTCCACAGTAAGACAATCTAGACAAAATTATTGAAGGGAATTACCCTTCCTCCACAAGCAATCCTGGCACAACCTGCCTACATAGAACTCGGCCTCCTAAAGCCTTTATGTCAGCCTCTACATAGTCAATATGACATCAAGCCTCTAACTAGCCTCTGATGAAGTCGTTCTGCCTTTGTTTGCTGAGGAAATTGTCTCTCCAACCCTCTGGAACCTCTACCCAGCCACTGGAACTTAGTACAAATTTTCTCCTCAACAAACCAAACTAGCCTCTCTGAAGCAATTACGTAGTCCTCTGTGTTGCCTCATTGGGAAAATTCGACCCTCTTGTTGCTACCTCTCCAGATCTGGAAAAACTTCCTCTAGATCACTGCCCCTGCCCCTCACTCACTGATTCGATCTCAAGCTCTCTCTTTGGAAACTAACTGTTGCTACTCAGGAAATCGACTTGCCAAGGAAATCGAACTTTTCAAGTGTATTCTCCAAGTGCCCATCGAATTCTTCTTATAATCCTCTGTTGGGATTCCAACGGCCAAGATTAAATATTAATCAATGGCTAGGATCATCTTGAAGTCGATCTGTGTGGGTTTCTAGATGATTCTCAACTTGACTTAA
The DNA here is from genome assembly GCA_000404065.3 of Pinus taeda. Lineage (NCBI taxonomy): Eukaryota > Viridiplantae > Streptophyta > Pinopsida > Pinales > Pinaceae > Pinus > Pinus taeda. The sequence continues at coordinate 252,052 of APFE030975114.1, read as the reverse complement.
TTAATTTTGATTAATTAAACATATTCCCTAAGTTTAGACTTAGGAAATATTTAAAAATTGGTTAATAATCTAATTAAGCCATCTCTAGGAGGAATTTCTAAAAACGATTTCTGGGTCTTGGAGATCTCATGCATTCTAGCCTCTCCAACAAATTTTGTGGCTAGAACACATTTGACGCTACAAAAACTAACAGAGAAAATCTATCTCCATCCCTCATATACACAAAATCCTCAATTTGGTAGTGAAACACAACTTCCCTAAGCCTTGGACGCAAAGCCTTATTGAGCCTATCTTTAAAAGTGGGGATACAAACATTCCCTCTAAATATAGGACCATTATGATCAGCCACATTTTAGCCAAATTATGTGGGCTCATTTTAGAAAACAAGAGTAGCCTCTGGCTTGAAAACCATGGTAAAAGAGCTAAAGAGAAAGTTGGTTTTAGGAGACATCAGTCGACTATTGACCATCTTTTCACTCTCAATATCATTGCCAAGGAATGTTGCAATAATAAAATTGACCTTTTCTTTTATTTTGTTGACTTTAGAAAATCCTTTGACATGTTTCCTCAGGATAAGCTATGGCACATACTTGAAGAGATAATGGTTCCTATCGAGTTGAGGGTTATTGTGACTAGGCTATATGATAATGTTCTTTCCAAGCTTAAGATCACTGAGGGTTGGTATGAACAAATTAAATGCAATATCGAAGTTAAGGAAGGGTGTCCCTATCCCCAACCAATTTTGGCATTTACATTGATAAGCTAGAAGAGTGTTTGGAAGTTGCAAGATGTGATGGCCCCAAACTAGCTAGTATGGTCATTTCTCTTCTCCTTTATGTTGAGGATATCGTTCTTCTTTCCAGAATCCATGATGATCTTGACAAGAAGCTTAGAATCCTCCATGATAACTACTCCAAGATGGGTATGACTTCTATTAATGACAAGAATAAAGTCATGATAATTAAATCCAAAAATATCAACAATGATAATTTCATTTATGATGACAATCACTTGGAGAAAGTTTCTTCATACAAATATTTAGGTATTGGCATTCACCATCATATCAACTAGAATTATAACATTGAGAAAAGGATAATAGGAGGATGAAAAGCTTATTATGGACTTGAAAACAATTATAAGTCAACAATTCTTTGGGTATAGAGTAAACAAATGCTCCTCTTTGAGACTCTCATCACCCTTGTTATATTATACGGAAGTGAGGTTTGGGGTTGTAGTATATCTAGAGAACCGTGAAGAAAGATTGAGTTGATAGAAAATAATTTTAAAACTTACAACCTCAAGATTAAAGGAGGAACTTCTTACCCCGTCATATTGATTGAAGCTAGTGTTTCCCCCATTGAAAGCATGGTTATGTTTAGGTATCTAATGTATAGGAAGAAGCTTTACAATATAAATGCCAAGAGTTTCCCAAAATTACTTCTAACTATAGACAAAACCCCCACCTCCACCTCAAGCGAGGCTGGCATAAAGATACCCAGCCTTGCATTGACCATTGGGGGATAAAGAAAGAGACGATCTTAGAGAATAAGGATAATATTAAAAATAGTATTACTTCCAAATTTTATGATAAGTTATGTGATGATAAGGAGTTAGAAGGAAAAATGAAGCCAAGGTATTATAAGGAGGTGATCAACCCCAATCTTGCAAACCAGTTTTTTTTTTTTTTTTTGGCTAGTGCTAAGAAGAAAATGAATGTTGTGAAGATAAAAACTAATTCTCATGAGTTTTGGAGTGAGACTAGGCGTTTGTCAATTCCCAAAACACCTTGGAATGAAAGAGTACATCACCTTTGTAATACTAAGAAGGTTGAGATGAAAAACACGTTCTCTTGGATTTCCCGCTCTTACTCACATCCGTTCTCATTTCCAAAACCTTTTCCACACTACCAACCTTTTCTATTTGTTAAGTTTGCAAAACTATAATGATATGGAAACACTTCTCTCCCTTCTTTTTTATCATAGAAATAAAATTTTATAGTCTCAATTAATCTCTTTATTTCTTAAGGTCTGATAGACCATATTGGTCTTAGTGGATGTTAATTATCATTGTCATCATATTTCTTTTATATATATTTAATAAATATTTTTAATATAACACAATATTTTTTTACATAATTAATTTGTATATTTTTAATTGAAATATTACATTCTCCTATTATTGTTTATAAATATTTAAATTTATATCATTTAAGTGTGCATGGCATAAAAATTAACACACACATATAATTTAAAATACAATTTTAATTTACATACGTTTCTTTTATATATTTAACTTTTATAGTTTATTAAATTATTACACTTCGATTATATAATATTATATATATATAATATATATATATATATATATATATATATATATAATATATATATATATATATATATATGAATGTATATTTTATTCATCAAAGAAGAATGAAAATACATTTTGCATATGTGAGGTTGCATTCCAGAGATGGACATAAAAGATAGAAAAAAACACCTAAAAGAAGTCCAAAAGGATCAAGCTAGAGACCCTTCCTCAAGAAAGAAGAAAGCTACACATTTTAACAAACATTTTAAATGAACCTTATGGATCGCACAAAGAAAACCCTAAGCCATAGAACAGAGAAAATCATAAAAACAGGGCACAAAGGCTCGACAAAATACACAAAAGGGTGCAGGAACAACTAGGAATAGGCTTCCTAGATAGTCCAAAGAATAAGCTCAGATATGGGCCTCATAAAAAAACCATTGCAGAAAAACCCCAAATAACCCACGATAGACCATACGCAAATGACTGCAACCATGACTCTGGAGGAAGGACATGAAACGGCAGCAGCATGAACCAGGCAGACACACTAGCATAAGCCACAATCAAACATGTCACCATAAAAGCAAGCAGTGACAACAAACCCTGCAAAGAAGAAAGCCCCAGAACAAAACCAAACCTAGAAGGCCCAGGACAAGCAACGATAACCACAAGACCGATGACCCACAAATGCAGCAACAAGAGACCACAAATGACTACAACAAAATGGACAATGGTGCAACTCCGACCAGATGAAACCCTAAAAAAAAGCACGCGACCATAACAAAACCACACAAACCAACCCACCACAGTAAGGATACCACAGACCCACATCAACAATGTCACCAACAAGGAAAAATTGTTGTGAAATCAAGCGGCAAAATGCATGAACCAGGGGTTGAGACAACGAGTGTTCCATCTGTCACGCCCCCACTCCCCCTAACTCCCTCGATATATATATATATATATATATATATATATATATATATATATATATATATTATATCTCAAAGATTAAAATAATTTTTTAATTTACATATCTCTTTTACATATTTAACTTCTATATTTTATTGAAATATTTCACTTCTATCATAATTGTTTATAAATATATAAATTTAAATCATTAAATGTGTATGGTATAAATAAAAAATTAACATTTCAAAATTGTGAAAATAAAGATAAACAAATAGAAATGAAAATTATTATTAAAAAAAATCATGTTATATGTATATTAACATTATGAGCATCCTCCTAAAGCTAACTTGTTTGGTATCTCCCTTGTTGTCAAGTTTGACATTCAGAGACAACATTTTGTTAGTGCAAGACACTTGGAATTTTTATTTTTTTTAAGCGAGTACATTTTAGCCTTTAGGGTTTTATTTCTTTTTATTACAATGTTCTTTGAATTTCTTGTGATTTCATAACAAACTTGAAATAAATTTCAATAGAATTTTAGATCAAATTCATGAGATTATTAGTGTTCATGTTTGACAAAGCACCTATGAATGAACAACAATCACTAAACTACAAACATTAAGGATTAAATGTGAAAATTGAAAGATGCAAAGTAATGTATTATTGAATTATTACATTAAAAAAGTTTAGGATATTGTCAATCAGATATGACATTAGGTAAAGAAGTTCCAAAAAGAAGAATGATTGAGAAGAGGTTAAGGAGTTTAGTACAAAAACTTGAAATGGTCACTACAATATCAAGGTGTTTAAATATCACAATGTAATGAGGATTGATGAATTAAGTAGATATTTGCTAGTCGTTGAAGAGATTTCTTCAAGTGAGAAAATGGAAGATGCTTTATCTAAAAGTATATAGGAGAAGATAAAGAACTGGAGGAAAATTTCATAATCAAGGTTTTTAGAATCATACTACAAATTAAAAAAAAAAAATACAAGGGAATGTATTTTCTTCAAGAGGTAATGGAAGAAGTCCAAGTCAGTTTAGAGGCAAACACAGAGATGGATCTCGAGGAAGTATAGGAAGAGTAAGTGGAATAGGAAGACATGGATATCAAGAAATACAAGGACGAAAATTTTTTGTTTGTCACAAATTTGGTCATCTTGAAAATTATTTTTATGAAAATAGAGAGATACTGAACAAAAAGGTGCCAATATAGTTGTTGAAGAAACAAAAAATGATCATTTATTCATATCAAGTTGGATGGCACATCACTTATACATAGTATATTGATTTGAGATGTTTAATACATATGACATCTCAAGAAGAGTTGTTTACTAGAATACATGGTAACTATTCTAGTAAAGTTATATTTGGTGATGACAATATATCAAAGTTGAACAGGAAAGATACATTTTCAATTCCAACATTGCAAGGGAAAAGAATCTTATTGATGACAATTTGCTAACACCAACATTGAGGAAGAATCTAGTTTCTGTGGGACAAATGATGGAGCAAAACGGTAAATTAGCATTCAACAATAAAAATGCTTAATCATGGATAAGTTGAATAAAGATGTAGTTTTATCAAGAGGAGAAATCACTGAGGATAGAATTTTCAAGCTCTATTTTGATTCAAGTAACTCACATAGTTTGAATGCTACAAAGTGAATAACAAGCTTTGGAATTTAAGTTTGGTTTTCTTAAGGAAGAATAATATGGTGAATGGTCTTTCTTATATCAAAATGGATGATAAAATATGTAAAGGATGCATGTTTGGGAAGCAACATAGAGAAACATTTTCAAACAGAACATGGAAGGCTAGAGAAAAAACATTGATAAATTCAAATTTGTGTGGTCCAATGAAGACGATGTCTTTTGGAAAGATATATCATTTTCTTACTTTCATTGATGATTATTGCAAGAAGACTTGGGTGTATTTTTTACTAGAGAAATGTAAAATGTTTTCTTATTTCCTTTAGTTTCAGGAAATGGTAGAAAAGCATAGCAGCTTGAAAAATTTAACCCTAAGAACATATAATGAGGGAGAATATAAATCAAATGAATTTCTAAAATATTGCGGAAAAAATGGAATAAAGCGAGAATTTACAAATTCATACTTTCTTCAACAGAATGTAGTTGTTGAAAGAAAACACGGGATCATAGTTGAAATGGCTCAAAACATGTTAAAAACAAAGTCTCTTGGAAATGAATTTTGGGTTGTAGTGCACATGAAAATTTACACTCTCAACATATGTCCGGCAAGAGTAGTGTTGAATTTCACTCTAGAAGAAACTTGGTTAGGATATAAACAAGTGTTGAGATATGAAAGTATTTTGTTGCACTACATATGCATGTGTCTAAGGGAAAGTGGAGAAAATTGGATAATGAAAGTACAAAGTGTATCTCTATTTGGTATTATACTGAAACAAACAACTACATGTTATTTGATAATTAACCTTAACAAGCCATAATAAGCTAAGATGTTGTCTTTGGTGAGCAAGGACTTTATTACCTAGAATATGTACAGATAGAATCAGATAACATGAGGTAGAAATTGGTTACAGATCCAATGTTAAGGCAGATAATAATAAGCCTAAGTGACTAACCAAAGGTCATTCTAAAAATGATATGTTGGATAAAAAATTTGAAAAAAGAATTACTAGATCACAAAGTTCAGCTATAAATCTTTCACTTATGGCTAAAGTAATCATATATCAATGATCCAGAGAATTATGTAGAAGCATCAAAGAAGAAAAAATGAAATGAAGCCATGGAAGTCGAGTTTAATGCTTTGGTAAAGGATGATACTTGGGCTTGGTCAAATTACCCAAAGGTAATCACACTCAATGGGTGTATAATACTAAGCATAAATCAGGCAGTTCATTGATAAACATAAATCTTATTTAGTTGCAAAAAGGTATGCTCAAAAAGAAGGGATTGATTTTACAGAGACATTTGCTTTGATAACTAAAATGAATACAATCATGATGGTTCTTATATTGGTTGCATAATATAAGTGGACAATTTATCAGATGGATATTAAATCAACATTCTTAAATGGTTATGTAGATGAAGAAATCTATGTAAAGTAGCTCGAAGGTTTTAAATTCCAAGAAATGAAGATCATATGTACATGTTAAAGAAAGATTTGTATGGGTTGAAGAAAGCACCAAGGGCTTGTTATTCAAGAATTGAATACCAATCTTTATATAATTCAGTCATGACAAGACATTCTTATTGTTGAACTTTATGCTAATGATCTAATCTATACATGGAACAATTTTGGATTGTTTCAAAGGTTTAAGTCACATATGGTTGCAGAATTTGAAATGAAAGATCTTGGTGAGATGCATGTTTATTGGGAATTGAAGTACAATGAAAGAAATATAGTAATGTTATTTCAAAAATCAAGTATACTTGGGATATTTTAAAGAAGTTCAACATGTTGAGTTGCAAACTAGATGCAACTCCTTTGCAAGTTGGGTTGTATTTGTACAAAAAGTACGACTCCAATCCATTTTATGCTAGTCTATATCATCAACTGGTTGGAAGCTTGATCTACTTAACTACAACTAGACTAGATATATTTTTTGTAGTTAATATCATATCCACATTTATGTAAGAACCCAAAAAATTGCTTTAGATGGAAGCTAAGAGGTTTTTGAGATATCTGCATGGTACCACTGGCTATGGATTAGTATATAGATCTCCACAATATTTTAATCTAATTGGTTATAAAGATTCAAGTTGGGCAAGTCACATGGATGCAGAAAAATCAACTTCAGCGTATTCATTCAACATGGGTTCAACAATAGTTGCTTGGAGTATTCAAAAGAAACCTACAATTTCTCTCTCCACAACTGAAGCAAAGTATAAGTAGCAACAACAACTTGTGAATCAATATGATTAAGAAAATATTTGGAAGATCTACATGAGCAATAGGAGAAACCTACTAGGTTGATTTGTGGCAATCAAAGTGCTATTAAAATGACCAAGAATCTAGTTTTTCACAAGAAGACCAAACATATTGATATTTAGTATCATTTTTCTTCGAGACTTCATTCAACAAGGTGTAATCGAGATCATATATTACATAATTAAGAAAATATTTGGAAGATCTACATGAGCAATAGGAGAAACCTACTAGGTTGATTTGTGGCAATCAAAGTGCTATTAAAATGACCAAGAATCTAGTTTTTCACAAGAAGACCAAACATATTGATATTTAGTATCATTTTTCTTCGAGACTTCATTCAACAAGGTGTAATCGAGATCATATATTACATAATAAAATATCAGGTTGCTAGAAATATTGTTATTGTTGATGTCAAAGATGGGGGGGCTAAATATGTCCAAGATAAAGATTGGAAATGAATATCGTTGGAAATATTGATTTTGGACTTTTGGTGCCCCGTTTGGATACCTTATCTTTGAAGGAATTTTTTTCTCTAATTACCTAGATCAAATGGGAACATAGGACATATGGTTGGAAATATTATTCCAAGACTTTTCCAAAGATATATGGCACTCCCTATTGTGAAAATTTATAAACTGAAATTCTACTGCAGCAACTAATTTATTTCACCTAGTTATTATTCACAATAGGTTATTTATGAAATCCCTTCAGCAAATATTAAAATAAATTGTATTGTAGTTATCACACAATTACCAAGAGAAAAATACATGCACAAAAACCAATCATATCAACACAGTTGTTTTTGGACAATTATCCCCAGAAAAACCCAATGTGGAAAAATCGGTGCAACAAATGAGAGCATTATTAATATTCAATAGCAATTGATTTTATAAGGAATGATTTTATAGAGAAACTCGAAGAAAATGCATGAGACTTTCCCTTTGAGATTTTTTGACACTTTGGAGACCCTGCCCCCACTCATGCATCACTCTGTTTGGCTCAATGAGGCCCTGAGTGGCTCTGCATCCCTCTGCGCTAGCCTACATGAGGGTTGTGTCTCTCCTCTGGACTGTGTCTCTCTCTGAGCTGTCTTCCACTATCCCTGTGTCACCTCCTCCTCAATCAATGCCTGCTACTAATGCCCTCCTCTTCCTCCACCCTGCAACTCTCCCTCTGAAATCGATCTCCTTTACTTGAGAATCGATTTTCCTACAGATACTGAGTATCTGAAGGTGTGCCTCCAAATGATCCTCAAGTCTTCTCTATACTTTTCATGTTGACGAATCAATGGGCGAGATTAAGTCCCTAATCAACAGCTAATATTAAAACAAACTTGATCCTCGTCTCTTAGAAGCTTCTCACCCTTATCTTTATTAATACCCATTAATATTTTTATTTTCCTAAGTTTAGACTTAGGAACCCATTAAAAATGTTAATTATTTCAATAACTCATCCGCGTGGAATTTCTCAAAACGGTTTTTGGGTCTTGGAGATCTCATGTGCCTTAGTCTCTCCTCCAAATTGCAAGTCTAGAACACATCTGATGCTACCAAAAATAAACAATCCCTCTTAGCGAGAAATGTGCTCTAGCAATGCTTCACTAAAGAAACATCACATTGATCTTTCGCATCGGTACCTGTGTTGATGCTTGGCTTGCTGCTTCACATCCCTTGCACCGTTTCTTCCTGTATTGTTGCCCATGACACTGCCATTACCACTGATGTACATGTACTGCATCCTGCTACCCATAGCATTGCCACTGCTAGTTGTTGCACTGCAACTCCTGACACTTATCCATTTATGCTAGTGAAATGGATTCTTTACCATCCCCATCTTCTCCCTAAAATAAACAAAGTTTGTTCTTCCAAGAGCCTTGGTGAGGATGTCTTCCACCTATTCTCCTGTAGGAGTGTACCTCAACTATACTGCTCCTCGTTGGACACAGTCCCTAACAAAGTGACACCTGATATCAATGTGCTTCGACTAATCATGAAATACTGGATTCTCAGAGAGCTTGGTGTAACTTTGATTATCACACATGATCATGGTCACTTCCATCCTTCTCTTGAATAGATTCACACGAAATTTCCTAAGCCATATGACTTTGCACGAAGTTGTGCTAGTTGCCATATATTCTGCTTCAGTTGAGCTCAAAGCCACGGATTTTTGTTTCCTACTACACCAGGAGGTCATTCCTAATCCAATGTTGAAATAGTACCCAATTGTACTTTTTTGATCTACTGAAATTCTAGCCCAATCTATGTCAATGAACCCACTAAGCCTGATGTCATTGCCTCTGGTTTACAATAGTCCATGCTCGACTATTCCTTGTATATACCTGAGAACATATTTGGTTGTTGCGCAGTGCGCCCTCTTAGGTTCCACCATGAACTAACTGAGGGTGTTGATAGCTTAACAAATGTCTAGCCTGGTATTGATCAGATACATTAGGGACCCTATAAGTTTCATGTACAAGGTGGGATCGACGTCTTTATCTTTTGATGCATCAATGTTCTTCCAGTTGGTGATCATCAGAGTGGCCATAGGTCTACAATTTTGCATCCTGAATCTCTTCAAGATTTCTATAGCATATCTCCCTTGTCCAAGGAAGATCTTACCCTTCTGCTGCCAAACTTCCAACCCTAGGAAATAATGCAGCTGTCCCAAATCCTTCATGTCGAATTATGTGGCTAGGTTCTTCTTGCAGTCTTTGATGAGCCTGGATGATCTTGTCAAGAAGAGATCATCCACATATAACACTAGGATTAGAGGCTCATTCTCTATGAGAAGATAATAGAGATTAGGGTCTACGTCACTCTTGACGAACCCCATCTTCCGCAAGTAGCCATCAATTCGACCGTACCATGTTCTAGGTGCTTGTTTAAGCCCATATAAGGCTTTCTTTAATCTGCATACATGAGATTTCTTCTCATGTATCTCAAAACCTTATGGGTGTTCAATGTATACTTCCTCTTCTATTACCCCGTTCAAGAATGTCGTCTTGACATCCATCTGATGAATCTCCCACCCCATCTGTGCTGCAAGAGATATCACGGTTCTAATAGAAGTATACCTGGCTACTCGGGCAAAGTTTTCTTCGTAGCCTATCCCTTCCTTCTAAGCATACCCCTTAGCCACAAACCTGGCTTTGTATTTCTCCACACTGTCGTCTGTAGCTTATTTGACGTTGTAGATCCATCTTGAACCTACCACTAATTTGTCTTGAGGCCTACTTACCACTTCCCAAACATCATTGACCATTATATCATTGTATTCCTCCAACATAGCATCTACCCATACTTGATGTTGAATGGCCTCCTGAAAACTAGAAGGTTCCCCAACCTGAGCTACTAAGGTCTGGTATCTATCTGGTTGTCTTCGCTCCCTTTTACAATTCCTGGGTGCATCAATGAAGTCCTCTGCATCCCATAGAATCTGTCGGAGTTCCCGACTCATTCTTCCATTGGTAGTAGGCACATCTATCAGTGCTCCCTCTTCTTGAGATTCCTCCTGTTTTGAAGCTTTGTCTTTAGGAGAATTTTTAGTACTAGTTTTTTTTGGTCGAAGTGGTTTGACCAATGGCCCGTCTTTCAACTGCTCCTCGGAAGGCATTTCTCGGGATTTCCTGAAAGCTTTGTCCTCCATGAACTTTACATCCCGTCGAACTACTACCTTCCTACTCCCTGGAAGATAGACTCTATGAGCCTTAGCATTCTCACTATATCCCACGAGATATCATTTCTCGGCAGTTTGATCTAGTTTCTCTCTTTTCTTCGAGTATACGACAATACGCTAAACTCCCAAATACCCTGAAATGACTAACTTCAGGTGTCTTCCCCGTGAAGACCTTCTCTGGAGTCCTATTCTGGACATAAACTGTCATGTTTCATGCTTTTGCCCATAGAAATTTAGGCATATCCTGATCATACAACATTTCCCTAGTTACTTCTACAATAGTCGTGTTTTTCCTTTTTGCTACTCCATTTTGCTCCAGATTGTAGGGAGTTGTCCACTCTCTTCTGATGCCTTCCTTAGTGCAAAAATCAGTGAAGTCCTTATCAACATACTCTCCACCATTGTGTGAGCGCAACACTTTTATCTTCTTTCCTGTCAGATTCTCCACTAGAGCCTTGAACTCTTTGAATCAACCAAAAACCTCATCCTTGGTTTTCATAAAGTAGATCTAAGTCTTTCTGGAATGGTCATCAAAGAAGGTGATGAAGTGTTCGGCACCAATAAGAGCTTTTGTGGACATCGGTCTGCAAATATCTGAGCGTATCAATCCTAGCACACTTAACCCTATTGTTACTTCTGGAAAACGTTGCTTTGGCATACTTTCCCAGAGCGCACCCTCTGCATACATCATCTCGTTCAATACTTAGTTCTAGAACTCCTGATATTGTTTTCCTGAGAATTCTCAGAGCCCCATGGTGTAAGTGTCCCATCCTCCTGTGCCATAGTTCATTCAAATCTTTGTCTCCATTACTACCTATCAGTGCCATTGGTGATTCTAGTTGCAACATATACAACATGTTACTTTTGATTCCAATCTGGGCCTTCTTTTTCCAACTCAGGTGTTTGACATATACTTTCTCCTTAATGAATAAAACGACATAGCCCTTGTTTTGAAGTTGAGATACAGAGAGTAAGTTCATCCCCAAACCTAGCACATGTGGCACATTGGTTTCTCAAAGCCGCTCTCCTTCTTCGGTTTGAAAGACCACAGTACCTCTTCCTACTGGAGTACACTTTGCCTTATTTTCCATGGTGATCTAAAAATTCATTCTTTCTTTCTGATAATCTAAAAAACATTTTCAAATTCCCGTCATATGCTAGGAAACTCCAATGTCTATATACCAAACCTCAAAGGAGGCAGATCTTGCTAAGCAAGCAACTTCGTCTTGCAATATGGAAGCTAACATAGAATAATCATAATTCATGTCCCTTGTGGATGCTTTTGGAAATTTGTGTGAGTCCCCTTGAGTGGATGTATCTGCATCATGTTTTTGACCCATAATTGATTTCTCTCTCATGTTCCTGGATCTATGCTCTGATACCATGTGAAAATCTCTAAACTGAAATTCTTTTGTAGCAACTGATGTATTTCACCTACTTATTATTCACAATAAGTTATTTATGAAATCCCTTCAACAAATATTAAAATAAATTCTATTGCAGTTATCACACAAGTACCCAGAGAAAAATACATGCAGAAGAACCAATCATATCAACACAGTTGTTTTTGGACAATTGTCCTCGGAAAAACCCAACGTGGGAAAACCGATGCAACAGATGAGGGCTTTATTAATCTTTAGCAGCAATTGCTTTTACAAGGAATGATTTTACAAAGAAAATGAAAAAAAAAACACCTGAGACTTTCCCTTTGAGACTTTCTAGCACTTTGGAGACCCTGCTCCCACTCCTGCATCACCTCTGTCACTCTGTGTGGCTCAGCATGGCCCCGAGTGGCTCTGCGTCCCTCTACGCCAACTTGCGTGAGGGTTGCGTCTCTCCTCCAGATTGTGTCTCTCTCTGCATTGTCTCCCATTGTCCCTGTGTCACCTCCTCCTCAGTCACTGCCTGCTGCTAATGCCCTCCTCTTCCTCCACCCCACAACTCTCACTCTGAAATCGATCTCCTTTACTTGAGAATCGATTTTTCTAGAGATATTGAGTATATGTCGGTGTGTCTCCAAATGATTCTCAAGTCTTCTCTTATACTTTTCCTGTTGACGAATCAATGACCGAGATTAAGTCTCTAATCAACGACTAAGATTAAAATAGACTTGATCATCGTCTCTTAGAAGCTCTCACCCTTATCTTTATTAATACCCATTAATATTTTTATTTTCCTAAGTTTAGAGTTAGAAACCCATTAAAAATATTAATTATTTTAATAACTCCTCATCCAGGTGGAATTTCCCAAAACGATTTCTGGGTCTTGGAGATTTCATTTGCCTTAGCATCTCCTCCAAATTTCAAGGCTAGAGCACATCCGATGCTACCAAAACTCAACACCTATAACTCCATAGGCATGAAGAGATTTGAAAGATTTCGTCAAAAAGACCGAACTAAAGTACAAGCTAAACAATTTTACAAGTCAACCCCATAAGTGAATGTACAAACACTATAAATAAAGGGCATATGAGCTCATTTGAACACAATCCATGCAAGAAGAGATCTAAGGTTGTAAGAGGAGCCGAGGAATAACATTTGGGGTGATTCTTAGAGTCTAAGGTTGGAAGTAGAAATGTGATTTATGGGGTGAATGAGTCATCTGGGAATTTTCACTATAACTCTTATTATGGGATGTTTTGTAACGTGAATCTTGGAGGATACAAACAGAATATCTTCATGTATGTATTGTTCAAATTTCAGACCTCAATTCGCTATAATTTCAAAGACATGATCTAAGGAAATTAGGCTTCCTAAATGCTCTTGAAATCTTCTTCAAAATAGGTCAACTTGGAATTTTCACTTTAACTTTTATTTTGAAATGTTTCAAATGATGAAACTTGGAGGATATAGATTAAAAAATTGCATGTACCCATTGTTCAAATTTCAGACCTTGGTGCACTATAATTTCAGGGAAATGCTCTAAGAAAGTTAGACTTTATAAATGCTCCTGAAATCTTCTTCAAACAAGCCAGCATCAAATTTTCACTATAACTTTTGTTCTAGGATGTTTCAAACTGTGAAACTTGGAGCATATAGATGGCATATCATAATGTACCCATGGTTAAAATTGTAGACATTTGTGTGCTATAATTTTGGATATGTGCTCTACGAAAGTTAGGCTTCCTAAATGCTCTTGTAATCTTCTTCAAACATGTCAACTTGGAATATTTTCTATAACTTTTGTTGGGGATGTTTCAAACCATGAAACTTGAAGGATATATATAGAATATTTTCATGTACCTATGGTTCAAATTACAAGCCTTGGTTCACTATAATTTTGAAGAGATGCTCCTAGGAACTTAGGATTCTTGAATGCTTCTAAAATCTTGTTCAATTAAGTCAGCTTTGTATTTTTGTTATATCTTTCTTTTTGTGATGTTTTAGAACATGAAATATTGAGGAGACAGAGAAGAGATCTGAAGGAACCTATGATAGAAATTTTAGATCCTTTTTAGCTATAATTTTGAAGATATGATATGAAAAATTTAGTGTTCTTGAATGCTCCTGAAACATGTTTAACACATGTCATATTGGTATTTTTGCTAAAACTTTATTTCTAAGATGTTTCAGACTGTGAAATTTGGATGAACAGAAAAGAGATCTCTAAATACCTATGGGATACATTTCATAATCTAACTTCCAAAATTGGATACGTGGCATGTTGCGCAAATTCGCTCCTGGGAAGAAGCCAAAAGCAACAAGTTTTGGGAGAAGTAGAATTGATGAAGGACGAAGCAACATGTAGACTTATTGAAGGCTAAAGTAACTAACAGACCTAATGAATGTATAAGAAGAAAGCAAACTTGGTAAATGTAGAAGAAACTAACATACATTGTGAAGAAGTAAGCAGACTCAGTGAAGTAGTTTGATGCCTATAGATATTTGCAGCAATGGGGATTGGTGTCTCTTATAGGTTGGTGCATACAAATCTTGCAATAATGTGGATTAGTGTCTCTTGTAGGTTGGTTCCTATAAAACAACATAGCAAAATGGGGTCTTTGGTATGTTGTTGTCTGATGGCCCTCAGTATTGCAACAACATTGTTGCAACTCCCAAGGGTCTCAACCTTAATTGTCAACTTAGGGTTCATAAAAACTTAAGAGGGGTCAGAATTGTATGTGCAATAAGAAATGTCTATTTATTTTGTTGACTCTTATATGAGTGGAAGTGTTGACATGAGATCTATTTACACAAAGACAATTTTAATTGTTCTATGCTACATGATCAAATTGCAAATTGCTACCATGAGTTTGTTTTGCTACTGAAGACAGTTCAGTGAGCAGTGAAATGTGCTAAAGGCAAGGTTGGAAAGAAAAAGGGGTTAGGGAAAAGCTAAGAAATGATAATTCACTCATTTCCATGTCGTCACATTAGTGGTAGAAGGATTTATTCAACAAAATGTGTGGTTATAGAGTCTCCTATAGTTGCAAAAGCAAGGGACTATGTAGTCACGGTGAAATAATAATGACGAAAAACAACAAAATAGTAGTAACTTGAGTGAACTAAAATGAATAAATAAATATGTAAATTGAAAAATATAACCACTACTAATGCTATCATCTAATGCTCAAGTATTGTGCAACAAAAGATTGTTTAGAAACAAGCTAAGTAATCCTACATAAAGTAATATTCATAAATGAACTACAGAAATGAACAAATGCATCAAGAATAATGATACGGAAGTGGTTTCGAGCACCTGGGGTGGGCCCTAACCTAAGGAAGTTCAGATCCTTGAAGGAGAAGCATACTAAAAACTAGAACCAAAGATGACTTCCATTAGTTAAAGAATTGCTTGTACATGATAAAAAAAATTCAGAACTTGGAAATTAAACTTCCAAATGCTCTCTATTGTTATTCTCATTATCCTGCTAGCTTGATAATGGGATAATTGAGACCTCTCTTTATAGAAAATGAATTAGGGGAAGCCTCCATAAAATAAGGTTTGTTTTCCCTCCAAAACTCATAGAAAATTAGATCATGTTCCCTGAGTGACCTCATAACAACATTAAAGAGTATTTATTTTCTCAATCTAGTTGAGTTTGAACCTTATGTAGTAGGGGACAGGTCCCATGAATCTCTCTTGTTGAATATCCTCGTAATATGTGCAAAACCCTCTTAATATCCTGCACAATAATAATATTAGGCATGTAAAGCATGACATATCTCTTGAGCCATCCTAGGAACTCATTTAAGCTAAGAAAATGTTATTAAGTGGAAAAAGGAAGGTCTAATATAGCTTTTATGTGCCTAGGAAAGGTTAGATGGGCATTATGTTTTACCTAATTGGGAGGTCCATCATACCCCCCTACTTAAACTATGGCTCACCCTTTGAGCAACCTACTCCTCCTCTTTCCTATGTTTTTCGTCATTCATATCTTTGATAACATGCTTGACATTCCATGCTTAGCTAGAAGTGGATGTGTTTGTTGAATGGAAACCTACATTTTCTTCAATGCGCCGCCACTTCTTTGACTTCTCTTCCTAACTTTGAATGCTCATAAAGTCCTAATAGTAGGGGTGGATTAAATCTAAGTCCAATCCATTGGAACCTAGGCTTCTAAATGATCCTTTTATACAAAGGAGTCTTGTAAAGTGTAGCTTGCAACCTATTAGGTGAATGGTATTATGATCTTCATGATGTGAGGTAGTGCTTGCCATCTCCTTTGGCAAGCTTGTGAGCTCTTTTCTCCCAACAGTCTGAAATTGTCTTCAAAGTGGAGGATGACCTCCACTTGCCTGTTTTTGTAAAATTCCACCACTTTAGGATCCTCTGCTAGGAGTGCATGAGACTAGGGTCAATAGAGTTGTGGAGGGATTTGTTATAGCTATGTTGAACATATGGCAGGTTTCCATCCCATGTATGCAGGTGCTTGGAGTTGTACATATGCAAGATATGCACAATCATCATATTGACCACTTGTGTTTGTCCATCTTATTGGGGATGAAAGGCAGTGGATTTGGTCAACTTGGTGTCCATGAGACACCGAAGACCAAATGGTGTTGAGGAACCTATTGTCCCTATTTGAAATAATGGTTTTTGGTAGCTTAACATGAACCCAAACATGCTCAAGGAAGAGTTTAGCAATGGCTTCAACTATGATACTCTTATTGCACAGTGCTAGAATGGCCATCTTAGAGAACTGGTCGACCACCACAAACACACAATCATTATCATCCTTGGTAGATGGAAAACCTGACATGTAATCTATGGAAACTAAATCTCATGTCTTGTACGGGGTAGGTAAAGGAGTGTACAACTGTAACATACCTCCCTGCCATTTTTATTTTCATTTTTTTGAATTGTGACTAATCGAACCAGTTCAAAATTGTATTGATGACTTTATTTGCATATGCCAGAGCCCTATCAATTTTTCCTTTTATTTGTAAATAGTGATGAGGTTAGTTGGTTGCAACATCCCAAACTCCCTAATCTGAATATGGCCAAGTATCAATGTACTTGTTCTCATTGGAAAATATATACCCACAGAATTTACATCTGAAATTTGAAAGACATGAAAACCAATGTGACAGCCTAATACACCTATCACTATGTTACTTGACAGCTCACTATTGAATACATGAACGTAAAAGGTTGGGAGCATAGTCAAGCAGAATTTCCCTGAAGGTTAACATGTATTTACTCTTGTGCATTGCTACATACATATTGTAGCTTCAACGTTTGTACAACAGTTCAATATATGAAACAGAGTCTCAGAAATTGATTCAGTCAAATGACTTACGGAAGCATGGCAGACAGGTAAACACCAGGGTACCAAAGCAATTTCTGCCATAGCAGGACAGGTGATCTATAGTATAAACTAAATACTGAAACACATGGTTGGTACATAATCATTCTCTATTCTAACACCCCAGTCTAAATGTAACACTTGTTGTGACATCCCTATTATATAGCATGCGTCCCTAATTTTTCTGTGGATGAACATGTCTCCAAAACTAAACATTTCCTAACTAAGATCTGCTATTTTCCAAACGCAGTCCTTGCTAAGGACAGTTTCTCAAGATCTAACCTATTTATTGGATTGAGATTCCTCTCAATTTATTTTTCGACATAAGACATGGACAAATTCTATGGGTGCTTGGTGGGTTTATTGTTACCACTAACATTCGTTTCCTAGTAATATCTCTACTACAACGCACACCATACAGAGGAGAGCCAAGAAGATATAGGAACTTTACTACAGGTTATAAATTTTGAGCTTAATCCAATAAAATGAAAAAAGAAACGATCAGAAGATCCACCGGAGGTATCCACATCAAGCTACATAGTGATTTCAAACTAGATAATTTCTTAGTGTTTGATTTGGCAGCATCTCAAGAAATCTACAAACTAGAAAACCTTTAAACTCATCCTATAAGAAAGCATCTCAAACAATCAGAAAACTAGAAACTTTTACACGCATTGCATAAGAGAGTACGCCAAACAATTTGAAAGATATTATGGCCATGGCAAAGAAAAAGAAAGACAGATAATTTTGCTGCCAAATCTTAGTGTTTGATTGTTACCAATATCCTTTGGTCATGGAATGATGTTGCATAATTCGTTGGGACAGTCCAATCCCCTCTGTCAAGAAACCTTTTAGACGACAAGATTATTGGACCGCAAGGGGAATGTAGGTGTAGACTGGCCAAGGATCACACAATTAGGATTCATATGACCAGCAGCACTATGATGTAATTTCATGCATCCAACACCATGTTAAAAATACAACATTTGTTTAAGCACCAGTATTTTATATCCATTCCTCAAAATGACACACAAAATATCGTATGCAGAATGACATAGTCTATGTCAATTCCTCTTAATAACAAATGATAATCACCCAGAAAATTCACATTTCAAATGGCATGAGACAGCATTTGTTTATGCACTATTAGTCTATATTAATAATAATACATGAGAAGCAAACTTGAGAAAGCGTACGTATAATATGATGCATTACAGCTTCCCTTACTAAATGCATAAGAAACCAAGTATTGTTACAGTTAAAAAGGGTATGAATAAACCATTACATACACACCAGCATGGTTACAACCATTAATTTTAATTCTTTTACTATGTTGTATACTAACAATGTTGTAAAGTTTTGAAGATGTTCTATGCTAAGAGCAATTTCACTTTTCTCTCAGCAATCATACAAGTAGTTAAGCAAAATGCAGATAGAACATATAAGCAGATCTTACAGAAGACAAATCAGAAACAGGAAAAATGTGTGTGTTCGTTTCGGCGGTCAACAGGATGCTTCAACCAGCAAAGTCTCCTTTGGTCAGCCAGCCCAGCATGTGTCACAACAACCCTCCAACCAGTAGATGAGTCAACCCAAGTCAATTCTACAAAAGTCAACGCTGTCCTGAAAAGTCAACGCAGGGGCAGCAAGCTGAAAGTCAACGCAGCAGCAAAACGGTCAACCCTTTGACCTCGATTTTTGTGCCAGGTAGTACGGCCTTCAAAAATCGAACCTTCCACAAGTTTTCAGCTTGATTGGACCAAGCGTTGACCAAAGTCAACGCTGGTCAAATTTCTGCGAAACCCTAGCAGCAGAAAATCGTACTACAGCTTCAGCTGTATGGTCTGTCCTCTTCGTCCTTCCCACGTGTGGCTGAAATTCGTCCTCCAGGTAGCTCGTACTCTTTAGGATGAGAGAAGAAGATGTGAGTTGTGTTGTGATGAAATTCTCTCCAACTTTTCCTGTATTTATATCCATCAATGAGGGTGTGTGACACATCTGTTGGGCATGTGAGCCTACATTACAAAACTGGCTGACCTTGCACATATAATTTATTAAGAATAATAAATTCAAAATATAAATTCTGCTCATCGGATTAAGACTATTTTTATATGGATTTTACACCTCTCAGAAAGAGGAATCCAACAAAAATATTAGCCTCTTAATCTGAGCATCAGAACATGGAGTTTGGACTTAGTTGTCCAAATTTAACACTCCCTCTCAACTAGGGAGAACTCCATCTATTAGTGCAATCAACATCGTGAGTCATCCCGCCGAAACTTGCTTTGCTGGCTTCTTTATTTCAGAACAGAAGTGGGTCATTCACAAAGACATCATTCCCCGACTGACATAATCAGTCCAGAGGTCCCAGACCTCACAAATCTTGATCCCAGATCAAGTGGTTGGACCATGCCATCCTAGATAGAGAGTACGGAAATCTCTGATGCGTCCATCAGTCTTTGCTAATAGTCTCTAGCTTTTCCACACCTCATTGGCCAAAGGAGAGGTACTTCCCATGAGCCCTGAACTCAATGGGTAGGATGCATACGGGGCACAGATAAATGAGTGGCGAACCAGCTCAATAATCACAAGGGTGGGGCAGAAGCATTATGAGTGCTTATAGCTCCGAGAAGCTATCCCAAAGCCCCCCAGAGCTCCCAGAGCTCATCGTCCAACAGGACCCACATCATAGGGTCTTTCCACGACACCAAGACTCTCACGAAAGGTTAGGAACTTGACCTTCCCCAGGGGCTTAGTGAGAGTATCCGCGACCTGCTCATCAGTTCCTATATGATCGAGCCTTACGACGCCTCGCTGTACCATATCCCGGATAAAGTGGTACCTGATATCAATATGCTTGGATCGGTCGTGGAACACAGGATTTTCAGTCATACGAATCCCACTCTGATTATCACAGAGTATCACAGTGGTATCTAGCACATGTCCAAGATGTGCTCTTACGATCCACCACACTGCCAGCCCAATCGGCATCAGTATATCCACGGAGTATCACACTCCCAGCAGTGTATCTCAGCCCATGGTTTATCGTGCCCCGAAGATATCTCAAAAGATTCTTGGCACCAACCCAGTGAAAAATGATGAGGCTCAACCATCTGTTGACTCAAAGTATTCACTGCAAAACATATGTCCGGACGGGTGTTCACTAAGAACATCAAAGCTCCTATGAGTTGACGATATTCAGTAGGATTGGCCAAGATAGGCCCTGCAGCGCTGCCACTCAACTTCTTAAAGTTGAGTCCCATTGGTGTCGACACGGACTTACAGTCCACTATCCCAAATCTTTCCAGAAGCTTCACAATATATTTTCCTTGAGAAAGGAAAATCTCTCCAGGTCTCTGCCAGACCTCCAGGCCTAGGAAATAGTGCATCAGTCCTAGGTCTTTCATCTCGGACTCAGCAGCAAGCTCCCTCTTACATTGATGAATGAGAGGGTCATCACCTATCAGGAAGAGGTCGTCCACATACAGCACTAGAATGAGAGGCTTTCCTTCCACAACCTTGAAGTAAAGGTTTGGATCAGCATTGCTTCAAGTGAAGCCCAGCTTCATCAAGT
This sequence comes from Pinus taeda, assembly GCA_000404065.3. Classification (NCBI taxonomy): domain Eukaryota; kingdom Viridiplantae; phylum Streptophyta; class Pinopsida; order Pinales; family Pinaceae; genus Pinus; species Pinus taeda. Next base: position 230,917 of record APFE030975114.1, on the reverse strand, counting down.
AACTATCCATCCTCTCATACCAAGCTCTGGGGTGTTTTGTTTCAAGCCATAGAGGGCTTTCTTCCACCTGTATACAT
>APFE030975114.1:213248-226456 GCA_000404065.3 Pinus taeda | reverse complement strand
TGTACATGTTAAAGAAACACACTTTACCTAACTCTATACTAGAACAAGTTATACTTAACTATTCCTACGTGTCGGAATATCCTAACAGCAAGGAATGAGGAAAAGGGTAAGCATAGTAAGTTTGAGAACCTCTGGAAAGGTCCCTTCACGATTGTAGCATATCGGGGTCAGAATGCCTTTCTTCTGAAGGAAATGAACGGGGAAGATTGTCCAGGAGGGCTGATCAATGGTCGGCTGCTCAAGCAGTATGATTTCTGAGTTATTAACGTTGCTTCCACTATCACTGTAAATACCGTTTTATTTCAGTTTGGTTAGAGTTTTTCAAGTTAGTCTTTAAGTCATTTCAATGTCAAATTTGAGTCAATTTTTTGGTCATTTTAGTTTCATAAATGAGTCAAAGTCCTGTGTTGTTTATCGAAATAATGTCTCCATAGCCCAATGGACGAAGGCATTGTCTAGCTCTTCTAGAGATCTGTTGTTCTTGGCACCTCCAAGGAGCTACCATCCCCCATTGGAGCCAATGTTAGAGTCGGTCTTGTCAGTCCTCCATCAGAGATCAAAACTCTTTATGCATTTCATTTTTAGGTGTCTCGCTCCATTCACTCAGCTGCATTTCGCTAGGGGCATGCCATAATCTGACAGAAAAGGTCATGCTAGTCATTTCCCCTCATGTCTGGCACCTACTGGCTTAGGTCTTTTGTCAATGTTCACTAAACTCCATGACAGTTAATGTTCGATCCTTTAATGGACAAGAGTCATTTTCAGTAATTAGGTTTAGGGATTAGTCAATTTGGTCTTCAACCATGTCAAATAAAGCCATGCAAACCAGAGGGAGGCCTTTACAAAGTTATGATTCAAAGAGTTTCATCATCAGGTTGATAGATTACGATTGTTATTCAAAACTCTGTTTTGAAGAAAAGTCAAACAATGTGTCATTTGTGATAATTTTCAAAAAACTCTCCAGTTGATTTCTTCAGTTGTAGTCATGGTTTCTGTGGCCAAATGCCTTGTCATGCGACCCCCACAAAAGTGCCAAAAAATTTCATCATTCTAGCTAAAAATTCAAAGGGAAAAGTGAGATCCAGTGTTGCATTAAATCAGTGAAAAGTGTCAAAACATAAAATTAGAAAAATGGGTTGTGAAGAGGTAAAAATTAAACCCATGACTTCAAAGTCTTTATATAGAAGTTTCCACAAGAAAACAAAGTCATTGTGCAAATCAAGGTTATAGAGAAGCATTGAAAAGTCATTGTGAGAAACTAGTGCATGTTTGGAGTGAGATTGGAGGTGTTTTCCAGAGCGCGGCGCACACACAGAGGGGCGCGACGCACATAGAGAGCGTGGCGCACACATCGCCACCCCACAGTGTAAAGTTTATACGGGCGCGGCGCACACACACAGAGCAGCGCACTGGATTTGCTGCGCAGCGCACACCCACACAGGTCCGAAACTTGTTCCAAATTGCATCAAGTCACCTTTGAAACCCGTCAAATCGACATGTAGGATCTAAATCTTGATGGCTCATGTATGTTTGTGAAGGTTATGGTGGTTCATGGCTATGTATAATTGCAACAAAAACTCATAAAACCTACCACTAGAAAACATCAAAGCCATGGTTGCTAGGGTTGTAAACTTGTGGTATTGATGCCAAGGCTCCTCTTTCACCTCTCATTGTTTCACTCCTTTCCATTGTTCCCTTCCCCCCTCTCCCAGTTTTCTCTATTTTCCCTACCCTAAAACACTACTAAAACCCATATTCCCTATCCCTCCACTCATTGGTCAATGTAAACCCCAAAACCCTACCTTATAACATCCCCAAACCCTCCTACATATCCCTAAACAATATTTTCCCCATAACCCCTATTCCCATCATATTATTCCTCTCCTAACACTCCCTTTTTGCAATGTTACCCTTGGTGGCAGATATCACAACAACACCTAGTTTCATACCACCATCAAAGGGCAGCCCAAGTACAGTACACATAATAGTCATGGCATCTGAGCATTCATCGGAGTATGAGATGGAAAAACAAAGTGATTCATCCTTGGAAGAATAGGCTCCTAGGAGACATCACAAAAGTGGCAAACATGTTAGGGATGAGCCAACTACCCTCACAGAATTGTAGGCCTACCCTCTTGCTATGTCATGTTTCCAACATCTATCATGTTTTGAGTTTTGTCAAAGGGTGGCTAATGTTCGGGTTCATCATGAGTTGGCCCGTCTTTTTGTGCTTCATCTACATGGAGGTCACTCTATCTTGGCCGGGGTCACCTTCACATTGACACTCGAAACTATCTCATTAGCAACCAACATACCGAATGTTGGAGAACAGTGGCACAAGAAACAGAAGGTGGATAGGCAACATTATGAGCCTTACATTAAGGCCAGTTTCTTGAGGCAGCTCACAAGAGTCTTTCCATTCAGATATTTGAAAGATGAATATGCTCCACTCATGAAATTGATCATGAAATACTTCAGTTGTGAGGGGAGGTTATCTCGTCTATATGCCTATCACATCAGGTTTCTCATGCACTTTACCAGGGTATGGATGATGAACATCCCATTTTTCATTTGCAGGAACATAGAGAGGATGAACACCTTCATGCAGCACAAGACCCCTCAACAACAACTTAACAGTGTTTATCACTTCGCTCTTATCCGGATTTTGGTGGATCATCAGTTGGGATTGCATGGCTTTACTTGGGAGAATGAAGCTTTTGAGGGGCAAATGAGCACCAAATTCAGAAATTCCACTTGGGTTGGAAAGTAGACAGGTCGGGCTTTCCAACAAGCACATTTGGGCAGAATTTGGACTCCTTCAGGTACCTCAAAATAGCCTCCAAAGTGGCACGGCACATATAGACAAAAAGGCCAAATCACTTCCGCTTCGCAACACTTCGATTCACGACTTTCTCCAAGTGGGCCTGCTCATCTACAATTCAATTTTTTGGAACCTAAGGAAAAATTTAAATTATTTTCACTAGAGGTTGGCTTCTATCCAAGTGGTAAAGGAAGGCGAGCAGTCACCCAAGCCATTTTTCATTTTTGTAACGTTGCACCTGTAACTAATGGTTAGCTTTCCTCTTCCACTTTGTAATGATTCGAAAAACTGCCCAACTCTTGGTCATTCTATTTCCTCATGGCATAGTCTATTTATTGTATGCAAACCATTTGCAAAGGGTTGATTGTAATTTCTGGGAGACTGTGGGAAAGAAACTCAGTTGTTCATTGTATATTTTGATAGAGGATTAATGAAAGGCAGCGGCTCTGTTTCATGAGATTCATGTTGTTGTGAGTGTAGCAAATGTGTCTCTTTATGTTTCATTTGTATTTCGTTATGTTTCACAGTTAATTTCATCTTCATTTCCAGTGAAATTTTCTAAGTAAGATAAGGTAGAATTCATATTTATTGCTCTGCCTGTGGGAAAGTTTCACGTATGTGTTTTTCTTCTGTTGAAAAGGATTCATGTGTTTATGCCCTTTTCACCCTCCTAAACAATCTTTCCGTTCCGCATTATTTCAAATTTAATTGCTAGAGTTTCCTCTTGTCTTTCCTCACGAACTAATCTATGCCTTTTTGTTAAATTCTCTGCTCATTGCTGTTTGTTGGTCCCATACATCCAAGAAACAAAGTCATTCATAAAAATTTGTTTCTTGTATCCATATTTGTTTACTAGCCTAAAATCAATATTTCACTGTAAGTCATCTCAGGCCATATCGTTTATCTATTCACTGAGCATGACTCGGAGATAGCCCTCTCCTGTTCTGGTAGGGCTAGCTACCAGACTGAGCGTGGTTTGTGGTTACCCTGAATTTTTCCTTCCTTCAGCCTAAGGCGGATTTAGGTGCTAACAATCGTTCCAATGTAGTAGCTCCTTCAGTGATCAGTCTGGTTCCTCCGTTGCTGTCAAAATTAGAATGCAAATCACAACTGTTTTAGCTTCGAGATTTGCGTGTCATTCTTACTATTTCAGCAACTACAAAAATAGTCTTGCAAACTCCGAGTAGTTTCAGCAACACGGACTGCACATCATTATTTAATTTTTCAGCAACTAACCATTCAAAGATTAACTATGAAGATAACGTGATTATATGCAAATAATTAAACATATAGTGATGAGAAGAAACATTGTGTACCTTTGGAATAATTGGGTTAAAACAATAACAAGGACTTTAAATGTAAGTTGAAAAGGATGACATCATAGCAAAATGTATGGCCAAAAAGGGACAATATGAGGTCCTAACAATAATATATGCAACTTGATACCTACAAGTGATCCCATTGCAGTCACTAGATCCCACTCTTCCTTTCTTGATCTTTGCTTTCCTTTTCCTTCTTTGTCCTTCCTTTACCTTTCTTCCTCCAATGCTAGAGTGCTCCAAGAATACTCTAAGTATCCAAGTGTATGAGAGAGAGAGAGAGAATAGAGAGAGCTCCAAACTGAACTGACAAAACACTGTGAACTAATCCTTAGAAGCCTTTTTATTAATGGGGCCTCTATTTTCTTCATTTTATTATTTTCCTTCATTTTACTCCTCACATGCAACCTGTAACTTTTCACTTTTCTTTTCTCCTATTTCCATTATTTTCATAAATAAAATGCCAATTAATGCCTCTTTGCCTTTCCAAAGCCTTTCCATTTCCTTTTCCAATTTCCCTTAGCCATATTAAACCAAATGAGCATCCACTAGGATGTTTTTCTCAATATTCAACTTTGAATAAGTGTCCCATGACCTTGGTCTTATTTTTCATTTATTAAGTTTATTACATGGATTTTTAACCCGGTGTTGTTGTAGACCCCCCCCCCCCCCTTAGGGGAACACCATCCTGAGTGTTCAATGACACCTACAACTAGCAATACCACTAAAAAGAAAAACATATTGCCCATGAAGCTTTATAAATTAGCTCGATGAAATATTTACAATGAAAAACCTATTGAAAAGCAAACTAACATGACAAACATAACAACATGAAACCCATACCACTTATTGGAGATTTATAACAGAGTTCATGGCAGTGTTTACATCCATATAAATATATACATATACCAAAACTACTTTGCCTCAATTGGAAAAAGAAGAAGGATACGTAGCCCTCATTTGATAAGCCATCTCCCATGTAGCTTCATCAGGCCCAAAGTTCTTTCACTGCACTTTAATTTGCTCGATTTCTTGGTTCCAGAGGATGAGCATTTTTCTTTGCAAAATAAACTAAGGTTCTGGTTGGAATTCACCTTCTAGATCCACCTGTAATAGAGATCAATAAATAACCTGATCAACATATTTTACATATATTTTAAGCAATGAAACATTGAAAAAATCTTGGAATTTCACTGTTGGAGATAGTGCAAGTCGATAGGCCACCAGTCCAATCCTCTCAAGGATCTCGAAAGGACCACAATATCGAGGTGTTGGATTGGAACATGACCCAATCCTTGAGGATATCTTCTTGGGATTGATGCACAAGTACACATGTTCCCCAACCTGAAACTCCCTAAACAACCTGTTCTAATTTGCATAAATTTTCTGCTTGTCCTGTGATGCCTTTAAATTATTCTTAATTAACTGCATTTCTTGTTCCATATTTTCCATAATTTCTAGTCTTGTCAACACCCTTTTCACTAGATCACTGCAACTGATGGGAGTATTACAACTCCGCCCATAGAGTGTCTCAAACACAATCATCCTCAGTGACTCCTGATACCCATTGTTGTAAGCAAAATCTACTAGTGGAAGATACTCTTCCCACTTTCGCTACTGATGCATGACATACATTCTCAACATGTCATCCATAATTATGTTGACCCTCTCTATTTGTGCATTTGTCAGTGGATGATAAGTTGTTTTGAAGGCCAAATATGTACCAAAACCTGTAAACAACTCTTTATAGAACCTAGAAGTGAACTTGGCATCATTCTATGACACAATATTCTTTGGAACACCATGCAACCTCACTATATTCTTGATGAAGACCTGTGTTACATTGCTAGCTAAATAAGTAGACTTCACTGGAATGAATTGTGCTACCTTTGTCAACATGTCCACCACAATCATGATGGAGTCATGTTGTCTAGATGTCCTCAACAAACCTGTAATGAAATCCATGGAAATAAATTCCCATTTCCACTCTGGAATCAGAATCGACTGTAGTAGACCACTTGGATTTTTACACTCTGCTTTTACCTATTGACAATCCAAGCACCTAGCCACAAAATCTGTCACCTCCCTCTTGGAATTTAGCCAATAATATGACTTGTTCATCGCTTTCAATGTCTTATGATATCCTGGGTGATCTGAATATGAATTAACATGAAATTCCCTCAAGATAAACTTCTTGAGCTCACTGTCATCTGACACATAGGTCTTGTCCCTAAATATGACCAAACTATCCGCTGTGAGACGATAGTCCATATCCTGATCACTTGTAAGCTACTGTAACATATTAATAAGATCCCTATACCTATCATCATGTTGTCCTGCCTATAATATTTGATCCTATAGATCTATCCTATAAGAACTCATATTTGGTATATGATTCACCTGCACTCTTCTACTAAGAGCATCTACAACATTATTTTCCTTCCCCTTAATGTACCTGATTTCAAAATCAAACTCATTGATTGTGGCCAACCATCTAGCTTGCCTGGATTTCATATTCGGTTAGTCAAACAAGTATCTCAATCCATTGTGATCACTCATCAGTACACATCACCTACCAAGAAGATAGTGCCTCCACATCTTCAACGCATGGATGATCGATGCTAGCTCAAGATCATGTGTAACATAATTTTGCTCGTGCTGATTCAATTTCGTTGATTCATAACTTACCACCTGACCCTCCTAAATCAGGACTCTACCAGGTCCTCTCTTATAGTCATCTATACATACCACAAATTCTTTATCTAGATATGCAATCTTTAGAACTGAAGAATTTGTCAACAATTGTTTCAATTTCTCAAAACTAGCTACACATTCCTCTATCCATTCAAATTTATTACCTTTCCTTTTCAATTACATGATGGGATATGCAATTTGTGAGAATTTCCTGATGAACCTCATATAATAACCTACTAACCCCATAAATGATCTTACCTCATCGACATTTATAGGAGCTGCACATTCCATGATAGATCTTATCTTTTCCGGATCCGTTGCTATGCCTTCCTTAGAAACAACATGTCCCAAGTAATGTACCTCTGTTTGAAAGAAACTACATTTTCTAAGATTTGCGTAGAATTGATTCTCTCTTAGAAATATCAACACTAATGCTAAATGTTCAACATGCTCTTCCTCATTCTTAGAATATATTAATATATCATCAATGAACACAATAACAAACTTGTCTAGATTGGGACATAACACAATATTCAATAAGAACATAAAAGTAGCTAGAGCATTAGTTAAACCAAATGGGACTACAACAAACTCATAATGCCCATACCTGGTCCAAAAAATAGTCTTGTAGATGTCATCTTCTTTGATGCATACCTGATGACATCCTGATCTTAGATCAATATTTCAGAACACTATTGCTCTCTTCAACTGGTCAAATAAATCATCAATCCTCGGAAATGAATACCTGTTCTTGATGGTTACTTTGTTCAACTTCCTGTAATCAATGCATAACCTGAGAGTACCATCCTTCTTCTTCGGAAAAAATACCGGTACACCCCAAGGCGATACACTTGGCCTAATGTATATCTTGCCAAGAATTTCTTTCAACTGCAACTTCAATTCTATCAACTCCGGTGTGCTCATCCTGTATGGTGCATTTGATGTTGGTGCTACCCCTAGTACTAAATCAACAGAAAATTCCACTTCTATATGAGGCAGAAACTCTAAAATATTTGTGGGAAACACATCCTAAAACTAATGTAAAACCAAATACCTGCTCAATACCTCTGCATCCTCGACATCCTTACCTTTATCATTGGAAATATGTACTACGAATAACACACACCATTTTTTGTGACTACGCTTTTCTTGCATAAATGTGACCATTTTAATTAATGTTTCCTTCTTCTTACCTTGCAAGGTCCTCTAGTCTCCATTATCATCAAAGCATTCAATAGCCTTGTCATAACAATCCACCTTGGTCCTATGAAGATACAACCAGTCCATACCCAACAACATACTATATGATCCCAATGGAAGCACATTCAAATGCACTGATGTAGGAATACCATTCAACTCAAGTGCACAAGCTCTTTCCGAATGGTGGACTCTTTTCTTTATACCTATAACCAACTACACTAACCAAGATTCTGCATGCACTACTTTATTCAAACCACACTTATCCACCAAGTTAGGATTAACATTACCATAATTAGATCCAGGGTCAATCAAAGTAGAAACAACTTGATCACAAATATTACTATCCATCTCGATAATAGATGCTTGGTGATCTGCCTGCCTGTTATCCAATGCTGCATAGATACAAGGAATTTTGTACCTAACATATCCAATAGTCTGTGCTTCCTATGCACTCTAGATCTAAGGTATACCACCCTCATTCTGTAGAAAATCTCTCTTTAGATGCTCCTTACCACATGTCCAACATTGCAACCATCTATTACCATCACCTTTATTCTGCTATTCTCCAGGTTGAGAGACATTAAACTTCTTGTAAGGTGCAACGTTTTCCTTCTCACTTGCATCGTGGGGTCTTGTTCTCTTTGGTTGCCATTTACCTTTAGCCTTTATCTTTCACTTTCCAACCTTGTTGAGACTCTATCTTGCACTTTGATTTCTTATAACAATGCTTAAACTTACCAATGACTTCTTCAAGTGACCGAGGATCATCATATTCAATCTGATCTCTAAATGGTAATGGTAATCCACTAACAAATATCCAAACTTTGGCTTCCTTATCCTTAAGATACGGTACATGCCTCAACAACTCCAAGAACTTGGTCGTATACTCCTAATATGTCATCGATCCCATCTTTAGCTCATATAATTCATTGGCTTTACTATTGTAGTACCTCTCTAACATATATTTCTTTCTGAAAAGTCTCTTGAATTCATGCCAATTCAACTCTTCTGTCTCGATGTCTCTAACCTGCTTCACATCTTCCCACCAGATGTATGCTTTCCCTTTGAGGTTGAAGATAACTATTTTGGCCTTCATATTATCTGTGCATTCATGCAACTCAAAGAACTTCTTCATCCCAAGTAACCATGCCTCTACATCTTCTGGTTTATTTAAATATCCATCAAAGTTAGGTGGTTTCTATTTCTTGAACTCATCTAGACAATATCCCTTGTCATTCCTCCTGTAAGGATGATAACGATGATGACCATGACACTTGTTAGAACCAAAACTAGAATAGAACCTGTGTCCATCACCTCAACTATTAGTTATGTCTAAGAACCTGGCATCTATGATCGTGTCACCCCTATCTGACATGTGCCCACCTGTGCCCACAATGACATACAATTAAATTAGGGTGGATCACCATGATTCTATAATAGCACTGGCTTAAAAATCCATGTAATAAAGTTAATAAAAACAAAATAAGACCAAGGTCATGGGACACTTATTCCAAGTTGAATGTTGGGCAAAACATCCTAGTGGGTGTTCATTTGGTTTAATATGGCTAAGGGAAATTGGAAAATGAAATGAAAAGGCTTTGGAAAGGCAAAGAAGCATTAATTGGAATTATATTTATGAAAATAATGGAAATTAGGAGAAAGGGAAGGTGAAAAGTCACAAGTTGCATGTGAGGAGAATGTTATCACCTGGATTTGAACCTTAGGCTTATGGAAGGCAATGCCAGGGTAACCACAAACCATGCTTAGCCAAGTAGCTAGCCGTACTAGGCCGGGAGAGGGCTCTCTCCATAAGGATCTCAGCAACCATGACTGGATTAGGTAAAGGATTTTAGGCTAGGTATAGTAGCACGAAGTTTTGATTGGATTTTGAAGGGGTTTTGTCAATCAGGAGGAGTTGGATATTTCAGGTCTAGGGAATTAGGTCAAAATTGTAGGGTGTTCAATGGGGTAAGGTAGACATAGAGTTTAGCACTCAAGAGATTGATGGGGTTATATGTTTTAGACTAGTTAGAAGGTTAGAAGGGCATGTGAAAACCATGAATCCTTCCTAGATGTTATAGACATATTTTGGCACTGCAACCCCAATCATATATGTCGATAAACCAAGGGCTCTTTAACCCCTAAAAGTGTTGTTTCATACCCTAAAAGATCATGGTCAACTGATTACATCATTTCCCAGAAGTTCCACCTAAAACACTACTTAGAACTGGCCAAAACTGGACCATATTGACTGCTCCATAGTCAAGGTGTGATGCATACTGCCTGCTACACTAGCTAGGTGTGATGCATATTGAAAGAGCCTTCTGTGGGGTGCGATGAGAGAGAAGAGACAAATGGCAGAGACAATTTTCTAAGTGGATGCTCATGGAATCTTATAGAAACTTCTCTTATGACACTTGCCTCTCTGAATTCACCCAGGGATGAGTAAGAGATCAAAGAAATCTCCAAGTGGAACCAAGAACTATTAGTGGAATGACACTAATCAAAAACCCAGAGTTAACTTACCCCCTTGCAAGACATCTATAGATGGATCCCTCATTTGAGAGATCTAGGAGGCTGGAATTTTGTAATTTGTAAGGAAGTTCTGTTGGTTTCTCTTTGAGAAGGAACATTGTATTGTTGGGTGATCCTGCTTTTCATGAGGTGAAGAGGGCTTTGATGCTGGGAGGATGATGTTGGATTAGACAGCTGGGTTGTAATCCTCTCTTCTACTATTAATAAAGTTATTTGAGTTTCCTCCATATAATAATGTATTTATGAATCTTGCTATTTGTGAATGCAATTGTATGGTCAATGTATTTATGATTCTACATTTTTTATGGTATTATAGATCGCAATGCTTTGATAGTGTTTTTTTTCTTTGCCTCTACAAGTATTCTCTAAAGCAGGACAAGTAAGAGAGGAGTGGGAGGCTCTATTAAGGGAGAGAGGAAAAAAGGAAGGAGCCAAGCAAAAGAGTCAGGTTGGTACTCTTTGCTTCTCTCTTATCTATCATGCATAAAGGAAATCACAAGTTACTTTGATTGTTTGTTTCTAAGATAACTACCCGTCTTAGTGGGACTAGCAGATCGAAAAGACACTAGTTTTCCTGGAAACAAAATGGCAACTCCACAGGGGAGCAATTAGTTAGTTAGTTTGTTATTGTTGTTTGCTTTATAAACTACAGACAGAGCTTGAAGTTAGCTAGCTAGCCTTCAAACTGCTCTTTCTATGTAGGTGCAAAGTAGATCAATGGTGCTTTAGTCAATATCCGGGTTGGTTTATGAACTGAACATCTGACTTGCAAACATCTTAAGTGCCCTTGTGGTAGCTCAATAACCTCCTAAGATCATATCCTTGTACTTTTTTTTTACCGTCTATCATAGCTTAGCTGAAATCACTGAACTTAGCTACAAATTTTGAGAAAAAACCAAACTCAGTTTCATTCCCTAGCCCATCTCACTGTCTGTAACTGGCAACCTGTATGCATCGTACCTCCCGTGTGTTGCAGGTGAGATGCATCCCTATTTCCCTTAAGGACAAGTGCGATGATTGAGTGACACTATTTTCCTCTTTAGAATTTGGTTTTCTACTCCTTGTTTTCAACTCTATTCAATAGTTTTGCTGCTTATGATCAGTATCTTATTGTTGAAGCCTTCTTCCTTTACATTATTCAGCCTCCATTGATCAATATTTTTGAATGTTTTTTGAATGTATTTTTCATCATTTACAGTCCTCCTTTGTCAAGAGTAGCTTAATCGAACTGTCATTTTTTGATTCAAAAGTGTCGTCACTGTCATTTTGAGTCAAGAAGGAAAGTGTCGTAAAGTCTTCCTCCTCTAGATAGTCAATTATACTTTTGTCATTGTATTTGATTTGAATTGTCAATATTTGAAGTGTCGAAAGCAGTTTTCCATTCGAAATCGAAAGTGTTGTTTTAGTCTTCCTTTCATTTTGAAAAGAAATTGTTGAAGTGTCGCTTTGAATAAAATAGTTCAGATCTGTACTTAGTTTTCCTTTTTGGCATTCTCACATTAAGGAAATGGAAAAACAAATACATGCATGTGCATTTTCATTTAGACTACATGCGGAAAATGATTTAGGAAAAGTGTATTTAGTGTGTGCTCTTTGCTCTCTATTAAAATAATCGTACTCTTCTTTCCTTAGTAGCTATAATTTTCATTGCTAAAAGAAAACAAACGACTGTTTATCATTTTAGATTGCATATTTAGGAATTTTACATCTACATCATGTGGTGAACCTTGAAAGACAAACTTATAAAAAGATCAACTCTAAAATAAACCTCAATGAACATAAAAATGCTTTGGAACCTAACATAACACATCTAGAAGTCTAAGCTAGAGATGTGTTCGAGCGTCGTAAAACCTGGTAGCCATCATTTTCATTGAAGGTTGGGTGATTCCTCCTATTTGATACGAAAAATGCTAGTATAGACTTGTGCGCTCGTACCGTCGAGTATATATTGGGAGACCACAATAGGTTGATATCCTTTATCCTTAAGAAGACGTGTCTGCTGCCCTATCGATCGCAATGCACTGAACACAACATTCGGGAAGATTGACTGTTGTACTTAAAGTCCTTGGTATTTTCTCTTTAATTTACCACCAAGGTGTATATTGTAGTTTTGCGATTGGTTTGGTAATCCCTCTGTCTAGATTTTTAGAGTAGTCACTTTCGTTCCTTTTTGACTCCTTAAAAGAAAAGGTCCATCTGAGCACTTGTCACTTCAGGCTCATTAAAAATCGAAGGCGACTAGAGTCATCTTTAGCTTTTTCTCGACTCTTAAAAATTGAAAAATCAAAGTTGTGTCAAAGCGTCATAAAATTTATTTAATTCGGAATAACATCCTTGTTCCTTCGTTGATCTTAGGTTGAGGTAATGGAGTTCACTAATCAAGGAATTCTTATTGGGGGGAATCCTATTCCTTTCTCTTCTTGGGGAGATATTGGTGTTCCATATATGGTTACATTTTCCCTTCCGAGAATCATAATTGGCCTGCCAGTATGGCTATTCTCAACCTCTGTCATGGAAAATTTTAGGGGCGAATGTTCGCCCTTAGGTGAAATTAAGGGGTTTTAAATTTTTAGTGGGCGAATATTTTGTATCATAGTACATTTTTACAAATCGCCTCAAATAGCCCACCTTATTTTAAG
>APFE030975114.1:153687-212851 GCA_000404065.3 Pinus taeda | reverse complement strand
AAATACCATGGGCTAGATTATTATTAATACCATGAAAAAAAACATTATTAACCCTAATATTAGTATTAATAAAAATAACACATGGTATTGACCCATGGAATTCACGTGGAATGTCGCTTATTTAAATGGGGGAATTAAATTAATGTAGCCTATTTAAATGGGGGAATTAAACCAGCATAGATCAATCTTTACTCTGGATCTACTAAGCCTCGAGAGGGATCAAATATCGTGATATGAAAACTAGCTTAGAGTGAAAAAATATTTGATCCCTCTCGGGGCTTGGTGGATCAAGAGTAAAAATGGATGTTTTAATTTAATGTGTGTTAAACATTTTAACTTGGTTAAAATAAAAAATAAAATAAAAATCAACTATTAATTTTTATAAATTACTAATAGTAATTTTTAAGCTCCAGGTTTATGAAAACCCATGGTATTCATGTGAGCATAGACTATTTAAAAGGGAAATTATATCATCTTAGATCCATCTTAATTCTGGGTCTACCAAGTGCTCAGAAGGATAAATAGATTTCATCCCCCTAAGAGTGGTAGATGTGGAGTTAAGATGGATATAGGTTGGTTTTTATGATGAATATATTAAATAGACTTAGGAAATTATATTGTAAAAACATCTTAAGGTGAATGGTTAAAGCTACATTTAGTCACTTCACAAAATTTAGTAAAAAATACCAATATCTCCATTAACATTGGTTTTTAACTTTTTCTGATTGAACAATTTTTTTTTTCAAAACAATGAAACCTTATCACTCTTTTTGCATCACCCTCGTAGAAGATTTCTCACCATTTTTCAAACATTCTCAATATGATATCTTCATGAAAAAGATTAGGTACTGATGTTGGATTAGTTGTTTGAAAAATAAGCTGGTTTGTACAACCTTTCATCTTCTGTGCTATTCTTAGTTTGTCCTAATGATCTATAGGGGTTGGAGCCATTGCACCATATTTTCCTAAAAGGTGGAGATTGTTCACCAAAAAGGAAATTAATCTACATGTTACAACGCTATTAAAAAATGCGAGACGTATGAGGGTAGTGAATTATGCTAATAAGCAATTTAGATTTGGGAGAGAGTAATTTAAATTTTAATTTTAATTGAATATCCAATTAAAATAATAATAAATCTACATTTATATATCATATATTGATTGGAAGGATCCTCACAAATGGTCATTCTTCAATTAGATCCCCTTCAAGCCTTTGGGATACCTAATACTTTCTTATATAATATAGTTGGGGCTTGCTACTTATTGGCATGTTGGGGTAAACAAACTTGATGTGTTTTTTTTTAATCTCGTAGTTGGAGTCTATGGAATAAGAAAGAAATTTGATAACTTGAAAAAAGTGGTAGCTTGAAAAAATTTGTAGAGAAAAGATTAATCTCTCCTACCTTGGCAGAACTCATTGTCAATATCAACACCTACAAGAACTTTGTTGTGGAATATTATCAAAACTAATAGAAGGATATGGAAGAGTGTATTGTAAGAACCTTGACAAACACGACCACTGAAACTTGGAACATTGTTTGTAGGAAGAGAAAATTATGTTTCTTTTTTCAAACATGTATGTTAGTATATTACAGTTTAATGAATATGTTTTATTATTATCATAATATGGTTTCACACTTTAACAAAACATTTGCCAAGACTTCACAATGTTTTATTATTCGTAAAAGATTTGCCAAGATCTTACAAGATTTTATAATTCAGTGAAAGATTCTCCATCATTGTACAAGATAATATAATTTGGTGAGAGATTCGCCAAAAAAATTATATATACATATTATATTATTGATAAAGTGTCCTCCCAATTTTCCTATGTATCATGGGGATTAGCCCATTTATTATACATATAAATTTAGGGTGGTTCTTAAATTTTTCCCTAACCTCTGTCGTTCAAAATACTGTAATTCCTCAGTAATTGAATCAGCAACCAGATGATACTGAAGTTTTCCCTTCACCTTCTACTCCGTTTGTTTCTCCCTCCTTCTTTCTCTTTTCTTGGTGAAACTAGTGATACTAAAACCAAGTAACTGAGAAGAAGAAGAAAGGGAAGGAGAAGAAGAAGAAGAAGTCAGTCAAGCAAGGGGGCAACCATGCATCATCCGACGAAAATCCGCACACTGAACCTTCCAAACCCAAATCTCCATGCATAATTTGCAAAGGAAACCACTTTCATCGAGATTTTCCTTGCATTTCGCGGATCTTGAGAGAATGGTATCCCCGTTTGCACCGTCTGGTGTCATCAACCTCTGTTGATCATGTTGACAACACACCATCAACTAGTGAAAATGAAGTAAATGGACAAAAATGAAAGTTCAAATTTCCATGTAGGATATGTGAAGGCGATCATGCCCATCACCGTTGTCCTTTTCTGGATGAAGCCAAAAGTGTCTTGGATAACCGCGCTACTTCACCACAGTGACTTCCGCCTGGATACAAGAAACTCTTGCCAAGTCCGTCACTATTTGAAAATCCGACTGACATAACTCAATTTCCGGTCGAAGTGCCTATCATTGAAATTTAACCTTCTGAGTCCATACCGGACCAAAGTCAACAGGTCGAGATGGCAGTCGACTCAGGCTTGCCTTAAGAAGGTCTACCTTCAGATGATACAATTTCCAAAGAGAATGAGAACGACACCATTCAAATTCTTTTTGTTAATACAGAGTCTAATGAACATGTGGGAAATCCACCCGTTTCTTTACAACAAATGGAAAGTTCCCTAGTTTAGGAGGTTCATCCAGCCATTTATCCGGTACCTCCTTCGAGCAGTCTCGTCGTTTCCTTCGATTGGAATCAACTAGCAAGACCCTGCCTTCCATCTAGCGTACCATTCCAGATCATAGTACAAGTGTGAAAAATTATTGTGTTTGGCACCGTCATAGATGAAGGAGCTTCAGTGAGTATTCTTTCCTCAACTTTTTGGAAAGCGCTTGGTTCACCATCGCTTCTACCTGAAAACCAAAATTTGTCATGCTTTAACAAAGGAACCAGTCGACCGTTAGGGATCCTTCCGAAGTTGCCCATAACTTTGAAAAGGAAAACCATTCACTTGAATATGATGGTAGTCCAAGGTCCATTATATTACAATATACTCCTTGGGTGTGACTATGTTTATAGAATGGAAGCTATCGTTTCCACACTCTTCCGAGTGATGTGTTTCCTGCATGAAGGCATAATGGTATAACTTATCGACCAACTTTCATTTCCCAGTTCAAACACAAATACAAGTCAAACATCACCCCTGAATGGTCTCTTTGCGTCAAGAATGTCTCTTCAACCTTCAGTTCATCCACCTAATTACCGTGGGTAGTTCAGTGAATGTAATGAAGTTTAGGGGGCATGCGCCCTAGTTTACTTCAGCAGGTGAACCCAGCTGAAAAGATAGATTTCCTCATAGGTTATATGATTGATCTGAAACACCATTTCCTTGTAGGATTTGAGGATCAGTCTGAAACTAGAAGGTTATGTGACTGGAAGCTCACACCATTCACTTTTGTCTATGGGCAGAGCCAAGGAAGTGTTTTTTGTCTAGCCATAGATAGAAACGATCTTGCCTAACCGCAAGGACTTCCATATGGTAACCTGGAAACTCTACTTTTCTTCATACCTAGGGGCATGCAACCCTTTTTACGCAAGAAAAAGATGACCAATTTCATTCTTTAGATTTGTAGTGTTTTTAGCTTAGCTTTTTAGTTCAACTGCTTAGGATAGGTGAATGGTCTGATCCACCATTCACCTTTGTCGGCGGCTCGCAGAAAAAGCAAAGGAAGGATTTTGCTTTGGCAGAGGACAAAACCATCCTACCTAACCTCAGTAGTTCCTTATCTTTTAGTGTAGTTAGCCTTGTAGTTTGTTCGTTTCTAGCCTGCATGAAAAGGCAATGAGCAAAGTTCCGCATGGTGCAAGCTCGTTAAAAAATGAACCTACTAACAAGAGACATCTTTAAACGACTAGCACGAGTAGTGTTTCTACAAAGTTCAAGCTCATTAAAAAATAAACCTACCACTGAGCACATTTTGGCATAAGGTTCAAGCTCATTAAAAAATAAACCTGCCTTTAGTCAATGACCTTTATGATTGCCTTGCTATCAGCCTTTTGAGCCTTGGTTGTGTTCTTCCATCACCTCCATTCTTTTGGCCGATCATACGCTTCCACTTGATTGTTTACCCTTTTGAGGAACAGCTGTGACAAGTGATTTTTTTAGCCACCCTCTTCACTTCCATGTTTTGAGAAGTTCCAAACTTACCTGGAACCAGTTGCTACCCGAAAACATCACTTGTTCCTCAAAAACGAGTTTCTTTTAAGCTCTTTTTAGACTCGTTAAATATGAAAATGTTTATGAGCTATTGGCCTTTCCAGCTCGTTAAAGTAAAGAGAAGTGCCATCCCTCCTGTACATTTTAATCTTTTAGAACTTGAGGGATTATCAAACAAAAAGATCGAGCGCTTGTCTTTTTCAGCTTGCTAAAGTGATCGAAAAGTCATCCCTTTTGTATTATTTTATACTTTTTCAGACTTAAGGGATTATGCTATGAAAAGGACTGCTGGAGTTTCCTTTTCATCCCTTTTCAAACTCTCTAAACATGAAAAGGATCGAGTTATCTTTGTTGTTAAACTCGTTAAAACAATAATGACAAACTTGTCCATTCGGACAAGAACGAGTTTCACTGTCGCTAGGCTCGCTAAAAAATAGCGATAGGATTGCCCGAAGGGAAAATTATAGAACAAGCATATGTTGTCTTCCTCAAGCTTGAAAAAAATAAAGAGGTACTGGTCAGCAATGACTAGGGAAAAAAGGGAAGAAAACTTGAAGAACTTTATTGATAGCAGGTCACTCTTGAACATGACACTTTCACTCCATCACCATGATTGAGTTGGGTTGGGTTATTTCGTTCACCGGTCATATCACCATTGTTCCTCCATATCATCCATTTTTTGGGGTTAACGTTACCAATCAATCTCAGTGTCGCTGACATGTTCAAGAGAAGTCATTTAGAGAATTCACTACCTAGCTAACGCCTCATGCACTGCAATACCTTCACCCTCCATTTTTCATGACCGCCATTCCTGAACCTTGTATCATCAGATTGTTTTCACCTCTAGAAAATCATTTTCTTCGTTTCATGTTGTAGATGTGGGATGCATCAAGGCCCTCCGATGAGTCACTTCTTGTCGACATCAACACATTATCCAAGAAGTTGACATAGAAGCAACCCTTTCAGTACTTTGAAGCTTGCATGCCTCAATGGCAAGTTTCTCACTTCTGGCGACAGGTTTACATCAATGGCCTTTGACTGAAAGACTTTGCGTGGTGTTCGACATCGACTCATATATTCACACCACGTGAATTGAAATGTAGTACCTTGAGGGTCATTATCATTATCAATGATTCCTCTTGTGCCTGTTAACAACTTACATCATTGGCTGGTAATCAGGTGATGTCTTTCCATGTTCGACTCAAGAACATCTTTGCACATGGATCGACTTGTACATCAGGCGAATATTGAATGAGTTTGAAGACCCCGGATCTAGTTTCATCCATTCGGGCTGTGATGTATTGAGGAAAATAAAGACATCAAATGTACACAGAAGCTACATAGATGATCATCCAAGCTAAGGGATGATGACTCTACCTATAAAGAATCACCAGTCTGCAACCAAAGATGGTTATCTGTTCCATGTACATGAAAATGAATTTATAAAGCTAAGCATGGGAATGCCTGCCTTAGCTAGATCATGAAAATAATATGATGATGATGTATTGTATTGTATCTTATACAAGTCACCTTCTAGTTCGAATACCTTAGATCCTCATGATAAAGCATTTTACCCGACATCAGAAGATTTACAACCTCACGCTTTAGGGGGCAACTGTTATAGAAATATTTGGGCGCTGCAACCCCAATCATATATGTTGATAAATCAAAGGCTCTTTAACCTCTAAAAGTGTTGTTTCATACCCTAAAGGATCATGGTCAACTGATTACATCATTTCCCATAAGTTCCACCTAAAAGACTACTTAGAACTGGCCAAACCTGGACCATACTGATTGCTCCATGGTCAAGGTACGATGCATACTAGCTGCTACACTAGTCAGGTGCAATGCATACTAAAAGAGCCTTCTGTGGGGTGCGATGAGCAAGAAGAGACAAATGGCAGAGACAGTTTGCTAAGTGGATGCTCATGGAATCTTCTAGAAACTTCTCCTATGACACTTTCCTCTCTGAATTTGCCCAGGGATGAGTAAGAGATCAAAGAAATATCCAAGTAGAACCAAGAACTATCAGTGGAATGACACTAATCAAAAACCCAGAGCTGACTCACCCCCTTGCAAGACATCTATATATGGATCCCTCATCTGAGAGATCTAGGAGGCTGGAATTTTGTAATTTCTAAGGAAGTGCTGTTAGTTTCTCTTTGAGAAGGAACTTTGTATTGTTGGGTGATCTTGCTTTTCATGAGGTGAAGAGGGCTTTGATGCTGGATCAAAAAACTGGGTTGTAATCCTCTCTTCTACTATTAAGTTATTTGAGTTTTCCTCGATATAATCGTGTATTTGTGGGTTGATTTTTGGATACCTAGAGAAGAAATGGAGCCCGGACGAGCTAGGTCGCGCGAAGGATTAGGTTAGGGTTTCACTTTCTACAGCTGTTACAGTTTCTATCTTTGCGCCCACATCCACTGTTACCGACACCTTACCTTCATGCACAAGGCCGTCTTCGCTGAGGGCTCTAACGGAAGGTAGCAGACCAAACCGTAACACCCGGCGACTTACGGATTTGAACTGTTTGCGCGGTCCGTTACAGAATTGCATCTGTCACTTTCTCAGGTTTATTCTCCGTTTCGAGGTGTCCACAGATCCGAGGAGCAGTTGGCAATGGAGGACATCGATGCTGTTGACTACTCAGCCGACCCCTTGGAAGGGGTCTCCATCTGGCGCACCCCATTTTCCACATCAGGGGGTTTGTACACCTCAGGTATCTCCGAACAACCTGCTCCATTTCCGTTTGGCGACCAGCATCCGACTAACCCTGTGGTCCTCCCGAATGATCCACCAACATGGCTGGCTCTTTCCACTCCCCCTCACTCTCCGGCAACCCTAAGGTTTGTATCTGGTTGCCTCAGCCCTAACCCTAGTCTCTATCCTCCGGCATCAGGCTCATTACCCTTTTCGCATCAAGACAATCCTTATCCATGCCCCTCTGCCGGTTTTCCGGGCTCTATTGGACTCACTTCTGGCTGGTTTACTTCCGTACCTCCGCTCTCGGGTCATCCTTCTGTAATAGGCAACAACGGCCCCTCCTCTGCTCGACTGAACCTGGATCCGACAAACGCCAGTGCCCATATCCCTAGCAGGCCCCCTCGCACCCACCCTGCTCGAAGCCCTAAACGGAAAAACAAGTGCTTTAAGACCAAGGAGGACGACGTCTTTCTCAGACTGGAAGAGGACATCTGGCTAGGCAAGGCTATGGAATTCGCTGATCGAGTTCTGGTCGGGCGCATCAGGGGACGTAACTACATAGCAGCACGCTTGAAGACCTGGGCTACTGCTGTCTGGGGACATCATTTGGCAGAAATCCCCTTCGTGCAGACTTTCGTGCAGGGATGGTTTGCGATGCGATTCGCTCGTGCTGATCATACCAACTGGGTTCTTTCATCCTTTTGGCACTTTGATCATGCACTGGTTCTATTGAAGAGGTGGACTCGATTATTCAACCCTGAGACAGAACAGATTGGCATTGGACCAGTATGGATTCGACTTCCAGGGCTTCCACTCCATTTCTGGTCAGAAGACATATTTCAGAGAATTGGCAATGCCATTGGCACTTATATGGACCACGATAGATCCTATCAGCAGACGGGCATGATGGCCTATGCCAGGATTCTCATCAACCTGGACACGAGGGGAGGACTGCTCGAAACCATCACCATACAGTGGCGAGATTCTGTGCGCAAGCAGCCTATTGATTATGAAGGCATACCATATCATTGCCATAGGTGCCATAAAGTAGGGCACTTATACAGGGACTGCCCTCTCCTTCGGAGAGCAAGGACGCCTGATATGGAAGAAGGGACTGAACAGCCCCTCAAAAATCTTCCTAGGACGCAATCTGATCAGCTCAATGGGGAACATGAGCGCTCACAGAATGGGGAGGAACATAGGAGCATTCCAGAAGAAGTTGATACTGCTATGGCTTCCTCTACACCTCCTCGCACATCGACAACATCTGTGCAGCCACCGTCTGAATAAGCGGGCCTTGAGAAATCGGGTAAGTCTTACTCCTTACCATCTCCGACATCTCCAATTTCATGCATGTCGTTGGGCATTCATTCTCATAATGTCATTGGTTCTGAACCTATATCTGCTATTATATCATCTGCTCCTCACCCCCTTAATATCCTCTCACACACTTCTCTCATTTACTCCCTTCCGCACCCTTCATCGGTGGCCCCTCCTCCGCGGATCACTTCGTCCCTGGCTCCCCTCACTGGCTCCCCTCACTGGCCACTCGAACCAGTCCTTCCCTCGTTATTCTCTTCGATTGCGCACAAAGGACAGAGGTCCAGATGTTGTTGGCCTTGACATGGCTAACGCTTCCATGACCCTCAAGAACTCATGGGGCAGACCCTCCCACATTACCAAGGCTAGACACACTGCTGATGAAGAAGTTGTCCTTGGGCAACAACAAACCATTTTTGGGGCCCTTAGAGCGAAGGATGGCCCGTCCCCCCTCCCTCCATGAAGATTCTCTCCTTCAACTGCCGTGGGTTTGCTAGCTTAGCCAAAAAACTAGCGCTTAAGAGACTTCTCCTATCATCTATGCTGGACATCATCTTTCTTCAAGAAACACTCTGCCAGGCCGAACCCATCACCAAAACCCTAAATGCCTGGTTACCCAACTGGACTTTCCAGGCTCTTGATGCATCCGGTCGATCAGGGGGTTTGGCTATAGGGGTAAATAACAGAACAGCGGAAGTTCAGAATTTTTTTGGAGGAAGAGGATTCATTGAACTAGACATTAGTTCGCATTTGGTCGAAAGGGATATCAAAATCATCAATGTCTATGGCCTGTGTGCAGACCGCGCCAACTTCTGGAGGTTCCTATTAGGATCTAAACTATTCCAAGCAGACAACATCATTCTTGGAGGGGGTCTAAATTTCTCCCTTGGCTTCAGTGAGTCATGGGGGCATTTAGCACATGTCGACTCACTAACAGATACTATGTCTAGCCTGCTTGAGGATCATAAATGGGTGGATATACCGTCTGCTAGACTTCAATACACATGGTCTAATAACAGAAGTGGTGAGCAAAGTCTGGCCAGGAGACTTGACAGATTCCTAATCAAGGAATCCCTATACAACAACCTTCCCCGAATTCGTCAATGGGTGGGATCGGGGGGCATATCAGATCATCGGCCTATTTTCCTAGAAGCAGAGGATATCTCCCACAAAATCAAAAGTCCTTTCAAGTTTAATGCCTCTTGGTTCCTGGACCCCTCTTACATTCAATTGGTCCAGAATTACTGGCGGACCAATCTCATCAGGGAAGACGAGGATATCTCTGTAGGATTTGTCAGGAAGCTTACTGAACTCAAACAGATTACTAAACACTGGGCTCATCAAAAGCGCATACAGGATAATCAGACATTAAAAGAGGTAGAAAAGGTCATAACTGAATTTGAAGATTGGTCCTCCGGGACCTTCCCCTCCCCTGAAAGTAAGGATGAATACACCTCTCTCATTACAAAACGCTCACAGATACTGAAAGAAAGAGAGGAAAGTTGGAGGCTTAGGAGTAGAGCCATTTGGCTCTTGGAAGGGGATGAAAATACTAAATTTTATCATAAATTTGCTAATGGACGGAAGGTTATCAATACTATCTGGGAGTTAAAGAATGAACAAGGGCACCAGGTTTCTTCACAATGGAACCTGGCTAGGCTGGCCACTGAACACTTTCGGGGTATCTACAAGGCTCCTAAAGAAGTTAATATATTAGAAATCATGAGGGTGGCTGAACTCTTCCCTAGATATATAGAACAAGAAGATTCTGAGGAGCTCCAAAAGGAAGTAACGATGGCAGAATTGGAGGCTACCCTAAAATGGTTCAAAAAAGATAAAAGCCGTGGCCCTGATGGATGGACCATTGAGTTCTATCTCGCTTTCTTTGATATCCTAGGCAATGACCTTATGAAGATTGTTGAGGATAGTAGAAGGAGAGGTAGAATTTCCTCTGCCATTAAATCGACATTCATTGCTCTCATCCCCAAAACTAATGCGTCGAGCACTTTCGATGACTTCCGCCCCATCTCTCTCTGCAACTGCCTCTACAAGATCATAGCTAAGACCATCGCCAACCGCCTCAAGCCCATTCTCTCACATCATATATCCTCTGAACAATTTGCTTTCCTTCACCGCAGACAGATCCATGAGGCAATTGCCTCTGCCCAAGAGCTCCTGCACACCCTGCAGGTCAAAAAGCAGAAAGGAATGATTCTCAAAGTGGACCTATCCAAGGCATTTGACAGAACGAACTGGCTATACTTGCGGCTATTACTTACTCATCTGGGGTTCCCCTACAACTTCATCAAATGGACTATGAGTTGCATTACCGATGTATCCTACAGTGTTTTACTAAATGGGGAAGCCACCTCTTTCTTTACTTCAGAGAGAGGTCTCAGACAGGGATGTCCGCTCTCACCTCTACTGTTTTTACTTATCATGGAAGGTTTAAGTAGAGTTATCTCTTCTGCTCGTGATAGACATCTTTTGTCTGGCATTAAACTTGTGGATAACTTCTACCTTACCCATCTATTATTTTTTGATGACATCTTGATCTTCTTGAATGGCAGTATCGGAGACTCCACCACCCTCCATAACTCCATGCTCCTCTTCCAGAGAGCTACAGGTATGAAAATCAATGAACATAAATCTACGATCACTACAGTTGGATGCTCTATTCATGATACTATATTTGCTACCCAACGCTTTCCATTCAACAACTTGACACTGGTAGATGGTATAAAATACCTTGGCTTCAGGTTGAAACCTAATGGCTACAGAATATCTGACTGGTTATGGCTCATAGCTAAAGTAGAAAAGAGACTCTAGGTATGGTACCATCGATACCTCTCCCGTGCTGGCAGACTGATACTCATTAAAGCAGTGATTGAAGCCACACCAGTTTATTGGATGGCCCTTACCTGGATTCCTAAAGGCATCTTAAACAGGTTACAACATATTTGCAGCAGATTTCTTTGGACAGGACAACATCCTGGAAGACTTTTTGCATGGGTCAAGTGGGACACCATCGCCAAACCTAAATGCCGGGGGGCTAGGGTATTAAGAGACTCGACCTCTTCTCCAGGGCGCTGGCGGCAAAACTTGGGTGTCAACTCCTCACCTCATATGGACTATGGACGCGGGTAGCATATGCGAAATATATCAAGCCCCTGAACGTGCTGGATTGGATTTGTGCTCATCATGGCACTCATAATATATCCATTATATGGAAAGCGGTTATCAACACCTTACCTCTGCTTCATGAAGGATTAACTTGGCGCATAAAGGCGGGCAATGCAGTGCGTATAGGACAGGAACAATGGGTCGGATGTGGGAACACTCACAGAATTTTAGACGGCCTCATCAGGCACCTAAATGACAGAGGCATCACCAACATCATGCATATTGGAGATCCAGTAAACTCCACCTTCCTCCAACAGGCTTGGCTCAGTGCACAAACTCTAGAGATTCTGGCTCAATGGCAGGCCGAATGGATGGAATACACAGATGCTCTCATACAAGCCCACATCAGGCTCACTGAAGGACCCGATGAAATCATTTGGGCCTTTGCTAAACATGGAGCATATGCCCCGAAATTGGGTTATCTGAAACTCATGGAGCCTTACAGACCTCAGATTGTCCATCCCACATGGAAAGCATTATGGAAACTCAAATCAGCTCCTCGTACTCGTTTGCTTATGTGGAACATTTTATTTGACAAAATTCCAACGGGTACTAATCTCATGAAGAGATCCTTTCACGGACCGTTTCGCTGTCACCTATGTCATGTAGAGGAAGAAAGCACTGTACACTTATTCTTGAACTGTAACATTACAATACAGTTTTGGAATTCCCTCATCAATCACTTCCCACACTTGAAAAATTGGCAGGGCAATAATATACTGGATGCATGGGAAAACTGGTTCCGGAACCATTCAGGGAAATCCTGCAATATTCCACTCCTTGCATGCTGGGCTGTTTGGATCGCCCGGAATCAGGCGATCTTCAATCAAAAGGCCCCTCACTGGCCCACTATCCTTCACTATACTATTGCAGACTATAACTTAATACCTGATGAGGAATCCTGTGCCCCTGTGCACATCCTTAGACAGTTGAATATCAACAAATCAAAGCCATGGGCCTTCTTTGATGGCTCAGCACAAGAAGTGGGATGCGGTGGAGGAGCAATTCTACATCTCAACGACACACACTGCTATAAGATACAAATAAACTTAGGCAGGGGCACTAACAATTTCGCCGAACTATGCATGGCGAAACACATCATACACTTTGCCATCCAAAAACACTGCAGTCATCTCCAGCTATTTGGAGACTCTAAAATTGTTTGCAATTGGCTGAATGATGCATCTCAATGTCATGCATTTTCGTTGAGACACATATTAGATGAAGCAAAAAGACTGACTGCTTCCTTTGAATCATTTGTATGTCATCACATCTATAGGGAACACAACACCATCGCAGACCAACTCTCCAAAGAGGCAGCGCACAGACAAGGAGATCACTGGCTGATACAGGAGGAGATTGACAGTCAATACTACCAGCATTATCACAGACCATTTGATGACGATATGGGAGATGGGCTATAGAGCCCAATACAGCACATTTTATGTTCATTATATGTATATATTTCCTATGTCTTGATATGAGTACAGAACTATACTTTTTTTTATTAACAACATATATATGGCTCTCTGCGTAGAGCACGACAATTATATTACAGTACACAATTTTGGAATGCTCCCTGTGTGGAGAAAATATGTGCTTATTTTGACTATCTAGTCCAGCAGACTAATGAACTCGACAGGCCCAGCTGCCTATACATGAATGCTTCGGCATATACAAAATGTAATTTCTTAATCATTAATAGAAATTACGACTTTTTCCTAGGGGAAAAATCGTGTATTTGTGAATCTTGCGATTTGTGAATGCAATTGTATGGTTAATGTATTTGTGATTCTGCATTGTTTATGGTATTATATATCACGATGCTTTGATAGTGTTTTGTTTCTTTGCCTGTACAGGTATTCTCTAAAGTAGGACAAGTAGGAGAGGAGTGGCAAGCTCTATCAAGGGAGAGAGGAAACAAGTAAGGAGCCAAGTGAAAGATTTAGGTTGGTACTCTTTGCTTCTCTCTTATCTATCATACATAAAGGAAATCACAAGTTACTTTGATTGTTTGTTTCTAAGATAGCTACCCATCTTAGTGGGACTAGCAGATCAAAAAGACACTATTTTTCCTGGAAACACTAGACTGCAGAAACATGAAATGGTGAATGGTTTCCCAAGGCAGAGCACTGATCTAATGAATTCCACCTACCAAACTTGAAAACATTCAACTAGAAGAAATGTAATGATTAAAGAAACATACAAAACACATTAACATATGATTACAGAAGTAGAAACTGTACTAAAAATCATACCACATGGATCCCATAAAAATAACTGCAATTCTTATTAACTCTTGCCAAACTGCTTACAAAATTGTACAATCAAGGTCTGAGCATCCAGCTGAGTCCAACCCTTTACAATGAGAAAGAAGAATAATATATAGACATGATTTCAAACTCCTCCCATCCTCAGGGGTTGAATCCCTAAGATGAGGAGCTAATATAACTAATACTGAACAAGAAACAGGAATATAGGCATCATCAACAACTTGACTCTAAAAGTGAAAAACTTATTCATTCGAGCTCAAACTAACTTCTAAAGAAAAGAATCTAGCCTCTATCACTATTTATCTATCATAATTACATGCCATGTCATAATTTAAAATGGTGAATAATCATCCATGAGAGAGAATCTAAGATCATAGTCAAAATCTGTAAAAATAACAACCCTGAGCAAAAACTGCCCTATGCGAACTGTCACTTTCATATCACTTTTGAAGGCCTTTCTGGCATCCCAATTGAGACCATTATAGCTCATTGTAAACGTCTTCAAGTCTACTTTCCAAAGCACCTTCAATGTCGGAATGTGAAGGTCATTTGACCCCCCAAAACTTGATTCTCCCAAGGCTGCTTTTGTGTGTCCAAAAAGTAGCAGAAAAGGTTATTTTTAGGGTGTTTTTTGACCTTTTGGTGGACCAGTTATGCCCCAAAAACTTTGAAACTTGCTAGGGTGCATTTCCTCATCGCCCAAAATCCAAAAATGCAAACCATTTCTTCATTGGATGCCCCTAGGAAAAGCGCAACACCACATCTAGGCCATTTTACTCTGTGTAAAATTTCCAAAATTTGCAAGTGACAAAATTTCTTCTAAACTTGCTCAAAATTTGTGAGAAGAACCCTCATCAAGTTTCCTGATGAGCCAAGGAAGCTTCAGCAAGTATCCTAAGAGTATCCTCCACCTTTTTGCCTTTCAAGGCCTGCCTTAGCCTAGTTTTCATTTTCTTGACTCTCATATTGCAAATCTTGTTTCGGGTCATGTAATGATAAGCTATGTGCCTGATCATCTAATTGTCTCTGTTGGCCTTCTGTAGTAGCTTATAAAGGTGCAAGTTGACTCTCTCATGCCAAGTTGCTCTATCCTCTTCAATCTCCTTGTCATTAGGAGTCAAAGTGACAGGTGCCTCTTTGCCACTTTGTCGTTTCATCTTGAGCATTTCTAGCTCCATGAGGACTTGTTTGTCACTCAATTGCTTGTTTTCTTGCTCCAAATATGTGATGACATATTTGGCCCTCTCTAAGTTGTCTGCGAAATCTTGTACCTGAGATTCCCTTTCTTGTATGATGATGTCTTTGATGGTTTCTTCATCCTGAGCCTCTAATTCAATGATTTCAACTCCATGATAAGTATAATGCCGATCCAGCTCATCATGCTCAGTCAAGTCAAAATCCCTTTCCTCCTCATCCTCAAGACTTTGCTCTGGCATCTTTTCCTTCCCTTTGTGCAGGTGCTGCACTCGTACCTACTGTGCTGAAGAAGAAGGCAAAGCCCCTTCCACATCTTGTGGAGCTAGCATTTTCCTATGAGCTAATGAAGAAGGCAAGGTCCCTTCCACCTCCCGTGGAGAAAACACTTGCCTATCTACTACAAATAATCTCCTTGTGCCCCTCTGATATGTCATGTGAATGGGTACCTCAACAATTCTAGTCTCCTTGGCTTCCTCATTCACCTGAACACTGCTAGAAGTTCCTCCTGCTTCTTGAGACACTGGTGGAGGAATTTGAGGACCATAAAGATATCATGAGAAATAAAGGTCTTCGAAGAGATGTTAAGACCCGTGATCCACCCACACCTATGCATCCTCTTGTCACTGTAGTTCCTTTTGCAAAATGGGGTATTGATTTCATGACATGTAACCCTTAATCAGTTGGGGGGCATGGTTATATCATTGTAGCGGTTGATTACTTTACCAAATGGGTTGAGGCCATGCCTACATTTAACAATATCGGAAAAATGACTACATATTTTGTTTTCAACCATGTCATCACACAGTGTTGTAGTTGCTAGAACACCCTCCAAAATTTTTCTTACACTCAATTTCAGATCCTTCCTTTGTCTTTTCGTTGTTGTTTCAAACACTAGAGCTCATTTCATGAGTGTTCTTGTAGTTCTTTGGTCCCTTTGGAATGTTGTATTAATTGTCACCTTTTGGCATGTAATGATTGCAAGCCTTTTCTGATAGTTTTGAAGGTTAGTCTTTGTGTGTATGAGTTGTCCCAACCATGTAAACATATTTCACATCCATACACAAATGCTTGAGCATTTTCACACAAGTGTTGTCACAGTCGTCGTAAAGCCTATCTTAAGTGTCACACCTAGGGAAATGATTTGTTCATGTGTTTCGATGATCTATGTTGTTGAGACATCAATATGCTAAATGTGCGATCACACTCAAGGTTCATCACAATTCATCACCATCCCACACAGCTATTTTTAAAAAATCTTCCCGATCAAGCAACTTAGCTTCATGGGGCTGCAACTGAATTATGCACTTCATAGTATCAACCCTATAAGATATGACCTTGATACTTGGAATTGTGAAATGCATAGTCCCTATCCCTCAAGGATATTTCTTTGTGCAATTCATGTTCCTAACTCCCGATATTGGCCTCCAAAATTGCATAGTTATGTCTCCCGACCTGCCTTGAACTACCCACTTCACATCTTCAACCCTCAAGAATTTCCCTTGTCTACTGGAATTGCATAATGCACAGAATCATAGCCTCCTTTGATATCCAAAACTACATAGATGGTTCTCCCGATGTCCTTTCCCTCAGCCGAACGCCACTGCCTCCTGAAACTGTGTAGTTCTTCCCTTCAAGTCTCTCTGAGATGCCCATTGTGTATTCTCATAGCCTAAACTCTCCCCCTAACTACTAGAACTACACAATGCATAGTCATTGATCCCCTCTCCCTAGTCTGTCACTTGTCCTGGGCTTAGTTGATGGATAAGAATGTATCATCTTAAACTAGGGGTTTTTTAGATTGATGTCGTCTCGTCATCAGAGAATTGCAAGAACAGGTACACTCTCATGTCATGGAGAGATGATGAAGAAGGAGAAGAAGCAAGGAAGCATTCCTAAATACTTTCTTGTAGTTGAACTCACAAGTGGATCAATCAAGAGAAGGCAAAGGGGCAGAAGTTTGCAACTACCTTCCAAGACTAAAGATCATTGAAGACTAATCACCACCAAGCCATGCAGAGGTGAAGATAAATATTATCCAATAAGACATCCAACACTTAGCAACAATAGTGACTTGACATTGCCACATCATAGCGCAGTCCATGTCAATAGTGTCATGTCAAGTCATGTCATGAGTGACCATATGCCACATCACTATTATGGACCATGTATATTGTATTAAAATGTATTGTAAAGTGGAAGTCCAAAGGATACACATGAATATGGAGAGTCATGCAAGTTGAAAAGTCATAGGAAATTCAACAATCATGAGGGTAATCAAATAGTGACAAAGGGGAAGCATCACCCCTTGGTTATATATACTCCCTCATTGTATGAGAAAAGGACTTTTCACCTTGGCTCCTCCTGCAAGGCATTAGATATATCAGCTAGTTCGTCAAGGAGCAAGGAGTGGCTCCAATGTCTGACTATTGGGGCTAGTGATGTACATGTAAACATGTGTCTTGGAACTTTTTCTTAACAACAAAATCCTTTAAAGGCAACACGTTCTTCATGCACGAACTATGCATGTTTCTAAGACTATTCTATGGATGTTTGTATTTCATGTTTGCTTTCACATGTGCTAAGATAGTTGATATATTTTGGTTATTTTAGTCTTGTATTATTGATAATGTGATGTAATGGTTATTATTGTTGTCCCATCCTTGTGGACTATTTCACTGGATATTAGACAGATCCTTTATTTATTGGTTGTGATGACCATCATATCCACTGTGGACTATTCCGTTGGATGTTAGATGGATCCTTTTGGTTCACGTGTGTCTCTTCGTGGGTGGCTCTATTACCTCTCACTTAGAGGCTCACTTTTCTCCCGCCTTTTGCAATAGCAGAACCTTGACATAGTTGTAACTAAACACTCACCAGGCACACCTCCCTTACTTTTTGAAGACACCATTGCATCTCTCTCTCATGTTGACAGCTAGATCCAAGGAAAATATTTAAGGATTTGAAAACTGGGGCTTTATATTGGATGAGACTCCTACACCAAATGGTGTGAGGTTTGATTGGGACTTCATACTGGGGAGATCCCCTGAATGTTGGTGGGTCCAACACCATCAAAATTTCTAGCACTAGAAGGAGGGTAACCAATATTTTAAGGCTGATAATATCCACCGACCCCATCATTCCATCTTCTGCTCAAGGAAACACCGTTCATTGCACCTCACATACTCATGGTTCTGAAGTCAGTCACTCTTCTCAGCCCAGGCTTGAACTTGAAATTCCTTATGATTAGATTCAGGCCATCAACCTGATAACCTGTCAATTTAAAAAAGTTGTTGGATTGATTCTGGGAGTAATTTGTATTCTATATTATCCAAATAAGAATAAGACCACCTCCATAGGGATATTATTTTGTACTCTTGAAGATGTGGTTCTTGCCACTCTTGAAGAATTAGCAGACTCTGTGGAAAAACAAGAAGAGCCTCCACTTTTTCATGGTGGTGACGGAAACAACATTCTACTCTCAAACACAACTTTTGGTGGGATAGGAAGAGAAGAAGAAGAAGAGGAAGAAGAACCATCAAATTATGATAAATAATAGGAGGATAACAAAGAAGAAGACATGATAGACCAAAATCTAGATTAGATGACTTAGGGCCCACTAGCACTTTCAGGTGTTCTACATAAGATGCCAAGGCATTCAGAGAATCTCTTAACGAAGTATGGCCCCGATAAGGCAGTGAAGGTTGAAGACCATCTTGACAACTTTTACTTGCATCTGCAAACACTTGAGGTACGTTACAATGATGTTGCATGTAGACTTTTCCCATGTATCTTGGATGATAGCATCTATATGGTATCACAACCTTCCTCCAAACTCCATCTAGAATTGGAGGGGGTTTAAGAAGATCTTCCTTGAAAAAATTTCTAATGATAAGACCCCTGCCACGTTATTGAAATAGCTCGGTAACCTTAAGATGGAGAAAAAGGAAAAAGTGAAAGATTTCAAATAGAGGTTCAATCACTTCTTGAACAAAATTTTGGAAAACACAAAACCTCTTGAATCCATCACCATAGATTACTACAGCTTTCCCTTGCCAATAAGCATTGAACAGTTTTTGATGCGAACTGTGAGACAAACATTGAAAGAAAATTATGAAAATGTTATCATTGTCAAGAAGGACTTGCGCGCTGTTGGTTTCATCTTAGACAATGAACCAACAAAATACTCCAAGGACAAGGATAAGAGGTCTTAGGCCTCTATGTGTAGGGCTAAAGAGAAAGAAACAATCGATCTTGAAATATTGACTCATCTTGTCAAGTCTCTTTCCAATGAAATGGTAGAGCTCAAACAGAGGAAAAACAAGACCACCATGAGTAGAAATCCTCCCAGATTCAACAAGTTTAGAAGGACTATAGCTTCTAGTAGCAGCAACAACCAACTGAAAAAGTATGCATAGAGATCCAATGTCGTATTTAACTTTTTGAAGATGGGCACAAATCAATATTTCATGTTTCTTCAAGAACGTAATTCAGAGAAGATGTTCCCACAGTGGAATCAAGCCATGAGCATGGTCACTACACAACTTGTTGATTCAGAAATAGTTGAAGAGTAGATTGAACCTACTGAAGAAAAGGAGGAAGCTACTACAGCTGATCAAACTCCAAGTTTTGGGCATGTAGTAAACATGTTTAACTGTATACTCAAAGCCAAAAATATTACAACTGATAAGCAGCCTCCAAGTGACAGTCTGACCTAGAAGCAGACCAACTGATACAACTTGAGAAGCCAAGGGATGGCCATGACAATTGAGTTGCTGAAGTAGAAATTAAGGAAAACCCATTAAGGAAAATCAACTCATTGACTAACTCAGTATAGGACACTCAGAGAAAGTATGGGAAAGCAGTCTCCACAAAAAGTGTTTTTGTAGTAGTAGGGACATAACCATCACTCCGGAAACCAAAAATAAAGTTACATCCTGAGACACCTTGACTAGTCTTTCTGTTGTGGATTATAACATAGTAGATGATATGAAGAAGGTTCATGTGAATCTCTCAATGTTGAATTAACAAAAATCATGAGCCAACAAGACCTCCTTATATGAGAACTTGGGGAAACCTTTACAGGTAACACCGCATCTTCAGACAAGGGATCATGTAAGTCTCCTAGTTCTCTTGAATCTGTACTCAATGCAATTATGATGGATGCAAATACATTATGCCCACCTTTATTGTTAACTTTTGGAATCTTCAATTTGAATGTACAAAATTTCTTGGTTGATTCTGGTGCATTGGTGAATGTAATGCCATTATCTGTTGCCAAGAAAATCAATGCTAAATGGGAAAAAGCAGATGCAAAGATTATTTAGTTGGATAGGACTCATGTCTAGGAAATTGGTGAACTTATAGATGTCATCATCTGTTTATCATATGACAGACGAGTCCATCAATGTATCAACATAGTGATTGTAGACATTCCAGAAGCATACAGAATGTTGTTGAGCAGAGACTAGTCTGGAAAGCTACAAGGGTACTTTGCCATAGACTAGTCACACTTATGGCTTCCGTGCAGGAGAAAAAATAATCAGATTTAGGTAGAATTAGAGAGATATATGAAACACACTGTCACTCCCTTGAATGAGCATAATGAACCAATGGCTTTCACAGAATTACATTTTGGCAATTTTTTTCTTGAAACTCAACTAGGATGTTATCTTGTACAAACATCCTGAGTTCCACTGGATATAGAGTTTGATCTCCTTCCTTGTCCAACTAGAAATAATGAACTTTGTATAGTTAGCAGTAGTTGTAGTAGTACTAGTGTGGTTCCCCGTCCCTATACATATGATATTTGGACTATGTACTTCGATGGTTCCAAAACGCAGGAGGGATCTGGAGCTGGTTGCTTTTTAATAGACCAACTGCAGAAAAAGCATTTTATATCTAGCCGCTTGGAATTTGAGTGCATGAACAACGCTGCAGAGTACAAGGCACTCATGTTGAGCTTGAAAAAAGCCATTGAACTCAATGTTTCCATCCTAAAAGTGGTAGGTGACTGAAAAATTGTGGTGTAATAGGTACATAACACCATACATTGTGTGTCACCTCATCTTAGAAGTTATCAACAAGATGTATGGTTTATCATTTCACATTTCCAAGCTCTTAATATTATTTATGTTCCAATAATGTGTAATGCAACTGTGGATATATTAGCAAACACAGCTACTAGGATGTCACCATTGAGGGACGATTTTCTATTGAAATTATTTATAAGCCTTATGTCCCTGAAAATATCACTAATTTACACATTTTTGATGATGACCAATAGATACTATGTTTCATGGCAAATGCGGATGTATTTAAAGACACAGTGATCAGTGAGGATGAGCACAAAAAATAATTATAGGATGTAGCCAATGTAAGTAAAGGAAACCTCATCCCTAAGGGTGTGGTATCATTGGAAAAGATGTATGACTTGCAAAATTGCTTTCAGGGGCCTATTAATGCGAAGATCTAAAGTTCCATGCTGACCCACGAGCAGATTAACTTGGGAGCATATAACGATTTGAAATATGTCAATCTCGGTACTTGTTGCACTCCACAAGAGTGAAAGCCTTCATCCACTTATTCAAGCAGTTTCATGATGTCTTCACATGGACATACCATGAACTCAAGGCATATGAAACATGAATCATCTAGCATGTGATACTGATTAAGGAAGGGGCCAAGCCATTCCAATAGAAGCTAATGAAAGTACATTCAACATTTTAGACTCTCATTCAAAAAGAATTGAGAAAATTGTTGATGCCTGGATCATATATATAGTGTGGCACTCAACGTGGGTGTCAAATTTGGTCCTGGTAAGGAAGAAGTCTAGGTAAATCCACCTATGCATAGATTTCTAAAATATCAACCATTCCTTAGACAAAGACAACTACCCTGTGTCATCCATGGAACAAATATTGTAAACAATGTTAGGGTCTGATGTGTTTTCTATATTAGATGGATATTTTGGATACAACCAGGTTTTGGTTTCAGAGTTTGAAAGACTCAAAATGACATTTCGAATGAAGTGGAGCACATTCACATTCTGATGAATTCCATTTGGGCTAATAAACACTGGTGCAACATCCCAACTTACTATGGAAATAAATTTTCGCGGACTTATTGGGAAGAGCGTAGTGGTCTATCTTGACAATGTAATAGTGTTCTCCAAATAGAGGTCAAACCACATATGCCACTTAAATAAGATTTTTTAGCAATGTCGCAAGTATGAGATATCCTTAAATCCCAAGAAAAGTATCTTTGTGGTGTTCGAGGGTAATCTCTTGGGCTGCATCATTGCTAAGAGTGGGATTCAAGTAGACCTGGACATGGTCTAGACAATCACACAAATTCCATTCCTAGTGAATAATAAAGGCATGCAATATTTCTTGTGGAAGATCAATTTCCTCCACAAGTTCCTCTCTGACTATGCCTAGATTGTCAAACCAATACATGAGATGGTGAAGAAAGACACAATTTACAAATGGGACAAAAGGGAAAAGGACACATTTTACCGTATTAAGTAGGTTATAGTAGAAGCACTTGCATTGTACAACCCAGACTTCGGTAAATATTTATTTCTCTACAATTTTGCTTCTGATACCTCTCTTGTTGTTGTACTCACTCAGAAGGATGAATTGAACAATGAGAAGACTATCTCCTTCATGAGTGCAATTCTACAAGGACTAGACATTAACTACCATGCTGTGGACAAACAAGATTATGTAGTATACAAGGCGATAAAGCATTTTAGGCCCTATTTATTGAAGAACCATTGTGTTATCTTTATCCTGCACCCAACAGTCAGATTACTTCTTATTCAACAAGATCTGAGTCAAAGGAGAAAAAAATGGATTGTTGGGTTGCAAGAGTATGATTTAGAAATAAATCCAGTTCCACAATCAAGGACCAGGGCATTTTCCAATTAGAAACAAAAGCAGTAAATGTCAAGGAGGAAGAAGAAGAGCTTTTAGGATGGGAGTACGAAATTAAGATGTATAATGTTGAGTGAGCCTCCCCTGCTATGAACACAAACTCTTGGTACACTAATGTGCACCAATACCTTGAGCATGACATAGTTCCCTCCCACTTTTCCACATGATAGAAGAGGGAAATCATACTTAAAGAATTATCTTATCAATTGGTGCATGGGGTGTTGTTTAGAAAGCACCATAATGGAGTACTTCTCAGGTGTTTGGAGGCGAATGATTCAACAAAGGTATTGCGCGATCTCCACGATGGACCAGTTGAGGGACACTTTGAAGGAAACACTGCAGTGCATAAGGTTATGTGGGTCAACGTTTATTGGCCTACACCATTCATAGATGGTCATGCTTATGCTCGAAAGTGTCCGGTCTTTCAAAGGTGTTCCAGCAGAAACAAGAGGTCAGTTGCCCCACTACAACCCATTGCAGTAGAAGAACCTTTTCAGTAGTGGGGCTTGGAAATTATTGAGAAAATTTTCCCGCACTCGTCAAAGCAACGCCACTACATATTAACTGCTATAGATTACTT
This sequence comes from Pinus taeda, assembly GCA_000404065.3. NCBI lineage: Eukaryota > Viridiplantae > Streptophyta > Pinopsida > Pinales > Pinaceae > Pinus > Pinus taeda. The sequence continues at coordinate 189,382 of APFE030975114.1, read as the reverse complement.
CATGCTATGGATAGAAGCAGTTCCGCTTAAATAGGTGAATGATCAAGAAATCATTAGCTTTCTGCAACATAACAACATTTTGAGGTTCAACATTCCTACTTCACTTGTTTTTGACAACGAAACATACTTTTCATCATTAATACTCTATGATTTTTCATTGAAAAATGGTATCATATTGAAACATTCAGCTAATTGTTATCCATAGGGGAATGGTCTTGTTGAACCCATGAACAAGAATCTTATCTGCATGATAAAAAATACCATATTGTCTAAACAACAAAACTAGCACTCTGTTTTGGTGAATGACTTATGGGCTGATCGAGTCATGCAAAAACCTTCCCTAAACACCTCCCTGTATTTCCTCGTGTATGGAAAGAATCCATCCTCCCGCCAAAAATCTACTTGCCTACTTTCCAACTATCGCAAGGATCTCAAGGCAAGCCATCTTTGTTAGTTCAACAAAGGATGGACACTCTTCATAAGGTATAGGATGAAAGATTGAAATCTAAAGAAAAAATTCGCTTCGCCAAAGTTGTATCAAGAGGTGGTTCGATAAGAATTTTACAAGCAAAAACAACTTTAGTGTGGGTGACTTAGTCTTAAAGTTAGATAAAGCCCATGAAGGCAAGGGAAAACACGCTAAGTTTCAGTCCCTATTGATTGTGCCATTCACGATGCATGAGAAGCTTGGTCATCACACATATCTTCTTAAATCACTTGAAAGGAAGATTGACTCTCTCCCTGCCAATGGTCAAGACTTGAAACAATATTTTCAATGAAAATTTGGGGATGTGCCCTGCATTGTGTACATAGTATTTTCTTTTGTTGCTTGTTTTTTGTTTGAATTTTGTTTTGGTTTCCGTTGTGTGAATAAGTGTTGTGCATGAATATGTCGCGACTTCTAAGTATGTGTGTGGCTGAAGTATAAAGAGTCTTGTGACACTTTAGCATTTGGTTAGCCTTCTATCTGTTTTCCTTGTGTTGGTTACACCTTTTGGTTGATGAGTTTCCGATGGAAAATATGATCCATCTATAAGGAGAGTTTTGGTCCGACCATGAAACCATGTCTAGTTTGAAAACATCATGCCTATACTCAGTTTTTTATGCTTTGGTGTTCTCAAGCCTATCCCACTAGTAAAAATGGAGAAGGGGAAATTGTAAATGAGAAAACCTAAATCAGAGGTCTCTATATGCTTCTCTGAAGGAAAAATCTCTTGCACTCTCAATAATTCGGGATCCCTCTTCTGCCCCAAAATAAATAATTGCCAATGCACAATTATCTTGAAATAAACAAATAAAGGCAAAAGATGAGAAAGGCTTCCTGCGTAGAGAGGTGAAGCAAGAAACTCTACCAGGGTACTGTCCAGGATCACTGGTAGCGGAGAACTGTTTTTTCTCCCGTGTGACTCCACTGGGGTATTGTCTAGGCCCGTTGGTATGAGAGCAACACCAGAGATGAAATGTTTGTTCTCACGAGCTACACTACACTTCATAACTCGAAAAATTGTGATTATGTTAAATCTTTTGTTGTGTTTCACTGAGAAGGTATAGAGGGGACCATGTCTATTCATGGGGTAAGTGGGAAGGTGAAAGTAATCTACACGATGAATCAATACTCCCTGAAGAACAAAGGCCTTCCACAGAAGAAGTTAACCAAAACAAAGAAGTTGGAGTTCAGCCACTATGTCACCAAGTGTTGTAGATGTTGCAACAGCCTCCAAAATTTTGGCTTGAACTCAATTTCAGAGCCTTCCTTGGTCTTTTCATTGTTTTTTCAAACACTAAAGCTCATTTCATGAGTGTTCTTGCAATTCTTTGGTCCCTTTGACATGTTGGGTTAACTGTTGTCTTTTGGCATATCTGGTAGTATTTCAATGATTGAAAGAATTTTTTGATGGTTTCAATGGCTGGTCTTTGTGTATATGAGTTTTCCCAACCATGTAAACATCTGTCGCATCCATACACAAAGCCTTGAGAATTATTGCACAAGTGTCATCACAATCGTTCTAAAGCCTATCTTAAGTGTCGCACTTGTTGTATCTTGTCATAAGGAATTCACATGGAGGGAAATGCTTTGATCATGTGTTTTGATGACCTATGTTATTATGTCTTCAAATAATGCTAAGGGTGTGATCAAAATCAACGTTCATCACAGTTCATCACCATCCCACACTTAGCCATTTTTGGAAAATATTTGTGACCGAGCAACTTAGCTTCATTGGGCCCAAACTGAACTGCGCACTGGATAGTCTCAACCCTCTAAGATGTGACCTTGCTTCTTGAAACTACGTAATGCACATTACCTATCCCCAGGGCTGCTTCTTTGTGTTATTACTATGCCCAGCTCTCAATATTGACCCCCAGAATTGTGCAGTTATGTCTCCCAGCCTACCTTGAACTACACACTTTATATTTTCATCCATCAAGCATTTCCCTTGGCTGTTGGAACTACAAAATGCATAAAAACCCAACCTCCCTTAACATAAAAAACTACAAAGATGGTTCTCCTAGTGTTCTTTTCCTCAATGGGACCCCACCACCTCTAGAAACTACGCAGTTCTACCCTTCAAGCCTCTCTGAGTTGCACATTGTGCAATCTCAAAGCCCAAATTATCCCCCTAACTATTGGAACTATGAAGTTACGTGGTCACTAAGCCCCTCTCCTTAGTTTGTCACTTTTCCCAAGCTTAGTTGATGGATAAGAATGTATCATGTTAGACTAGGGGGTTTCCGTATTGATGTCATTTCAGCAGGAACAGGTACACTATCATGTCATGGCGAGATGATGAAGATGGAGAAGAAGGAAGGAATCATGCCTAAATACTTTCTTGTAGCTAAACTCATAAGTGGATCCATAAAGAGAAAGAAAAGTGACATAAGTTTGCAACTACTTTCTAAGACTAAAGATCATTGAAGACTCTAAATCGCCAAGCCATGCGGAGTTGAAGAGAAAGACTATCCAAGAAGACATCCAACACTCAGTAGCAATAGTGACTTGACATTGCCACATCACCGAGCAGTCCATGTTAGCAGAGTCATGTCATGACTAGTCATATGCCACATCACTATTGTGGACCGTGTATATTGTATAAAAATGTATTGTAAAGTGGAAGCCCAAAGGACACACATGAATATGGAGAATCATGCAAGTTGAAAAGTCATAGGAAATTGAAAAATCATGAGGGTAGTCAAAGAGTCACAAAGGGAAAGCATCACCCCTTGGTTATATATACTCCCACATTGAACGAGCAAATCACTTTTCACCTTGGCTCCTCCCACAAGGCATTAGAGAGACCAACTAGTTCTTTGAGGAGGAAGGAGTGGCTCCAATGTCCCACTATTGGGGCTAATGATATACATTGTAAATATGTGTCTTGGAACTTTTGCTTAATAATAGAAGACTTTAAGGCCAACACGTTCTTCATGCATGGACTATGAATGCTTGTAATACTATTTTGTGGACATTTTTATTTCATGTTTTCTTTCACAGGTGTTAAGTTAGTTGAAATATTTCGGTTATTTTAGTGCTTATCCTTTTGAGAATGTGATGTAATGGTTGTTATTGTTGTCCCATCCTTGTGGAATATTCTGTGGGATATTAGAAACATCCTTCTCTTTTTTTCGGTTGTAATGACTGCCACATCTACTGTGGACTATTTTGTTGGATGCTAGAAGGATCCTTCTAGTTCACACGTGTCTTTGCCTAGGTGGTACTATTACCTCTCACTTAGAGGCTCACTTTGCTCCCCCATTTTTTAGTAGAAGAACCATGAAAAAATTATAACTGAACACTCACTAGGCACACCTCCCTAAGGAAAATATTTAAGGATTTGGAAACTGGGCCTTTATACCGGATGGGATTCCTACACCAAACGGTGTGAGGCCTAATTGGGACTTCACACCAGGGAGATCCCCTCAATGTTGGCGAGTCTAGCACCATAAACACATGGTTTGGCATTCCACAAGTCATAGTTAGGGATCACATAAAGCATTTGTGAAATCATATGATGTCTGAACTGACTGCCAAGATGGTAATTTCCCATGACAGTTCCACTCCTTACTATCCATAGGAAAATGGACAAGTTGAGGCTATCAATAAGGTTCTTAAAACTATGCTTTAATGTATGATAGGGGTCCACAAACTGGATTGATATTTGCTTCTCTTTGTTTTCTTGTGGGCATACCAAACCTCTGTTAGGAATGCTACTAGATTTACATTGTTTTAGTTGGTTTATGATTTGTAAGCTATCCTTCCAATAGAATGTGATATTCTGTAATTGAAACTGGCTATATAAATTCTGTAATTGAATCTGATGCACTTAGATGAGACACAACATGATGTAACTTTAGCTAATGATGCTCATAAGAGATGTATCAAGGCCTAGTATGAAAAGAGTGTCAAGCCTTGTGTCTTTTTAGAAGGAGACCTTCTTTTGATTTATGATAAAGAGTTTGATAAATTAGGTTTAGGAAAGTTTGAACCAATGTGGCTAGTTCCATACATTGTCAAACATGTTCTTGCAAAATGGGCCTATGAGCTAGTAGATTTTGATGGAGTTCCACTAGCGCAGCCTAGAAATGGGTTGTACCTTAAAAAATACTATGCTTAATTTTGCATAGTACATTGTGTACATGTGATATATAACCTATAGAAATTCCTTTTAGATTCAAACTGCTAATTGCAATTTACTAAAACAATAGACTCAAATCTACTCTACTCACTGGTGGAAACAATTAAACGATTGCAAAATCACAAAGCATACAATAGAAAGAATTCAATCAACATGCTACACAATGATTTGAAGTTAGAAAAGATGAGAATATTCCAATGCTTTGCTCAAGCCTGAGCAACCTTTGCACTATCTCTATCCATCTCTCTGCTTCCTATAAAAGCTTAGGCCAATATTTAACTAGTTTTATGCTTGCCCAAGTCCCTATTTCCTTGCACCGTTTCCTTCAGAATTAGCCCCTATTAATTAGAAAAATTCCTCAATTCGAATTGTGCAATCCTCATAGGCATTACTCTGACTACGTGCACCACCTGTACAATTCAAACGATTATACAACTGATAGTAAACTATACCTAAACTCCAATCTCAAATGGGTAACTCTCATATCTCACTGTTGGCTTGTTTGGGCCTGACCCAGGTTCAAAGTTAATTAGCCAAACAAATCCTTGTACTGCTGGCCCTTTCGGCAAAATTTCGTGAAGTGTGGACTTAGGTCTCACCCGAATTAGTATGGGGAGGTGCTGGAACCAGGTTTCTGCACCGTGGAGGTGCCTGAGGGCTTGATTTGATCGAACTATGAGTCCGTTCGTGCAGTTTACTTCGTGCACTTCCCTGGCCTTCGTGCCTTGATATATTCACCTTCACACAACCCTAATCAGGGGCTGTGGGGCTTCTGGACTGCTGGAGCAGTGATTTGTACTAGTTCCCTAAGTCACACATGAGATCTTAGTTATATTCTTATACCAGTTAGTTATCATCGTGTAAAAGGATGCCTTATGTTATATTTACTTATTCAACACATTCATATGAGTTCGCACAATAAATAGATAGTAAGCTTTGAAATTCATACCTAGTAATACATAAACCAGGAAAAGATACACAAAGATATGGTAAAAGTTCTCTTTATTAATGCTTCCAACGGTTACAAACTTGACCTTCCTTGTGCACTTAGCTGCAGGGGTTCGCGCACTCAGCTGTGGACTACTAGGCCTCTGTGCACTCAGCTGTAGAGCCTTCTCCTACTCTACAACCAAAAAACATGACTTACACTTCGACTCAATGCTTCATCAATTCCTTAGACTCATCTTTCTTGATTGTTATTTCTACACTTAGAGCCTCACTCTATTTATACAATCCCAGGATCTGCAGACTGTGGGTAGATCTTTCAAACCGACATTACATTACAGAAACAAGGGCAAACAACCCTATGACTCTATTATGATTTCACGCTCCGCGTCGACAAATTGCGGAGTCTTTACAATGGAATTAGTCAAAATTTGGGCTTTAAGTCCCAAAACATGCCTTGCGGGGATTCCATGCCCAACAAGTCCCCAACACAAACATTGTGACTCGCCCTCAATTCACTCTGTCGGTGCAGAGATCTTTGCATGAAGACCCTCCAACTCTGCTTGAACAACTGCAAGGTCGGCAGCGCACTGAGGAGCTGCCTGCTTAATCTCTTGTACACATTGTTCCAAGACTGCGGTGTTGGAACTGCCTCCTTGGATCTGTTCCTGCATCCCCTGCATTTGCTGATAGTCCCACACCTTCTCTTAGCTCCCTAAGGCATGACGACTGTACTTTAGTCAGCTAGTCAGGTAGCCGGGCCACCCATGTAAGGCTTCAGCCGACTGCCATTCACTTTTACTGGAGAAGTTCTCCATTTAGCTTGACCAGCTACATTGTGCCTCCGTCTGTGACTTCCTTAACAATGTACGAACCAAGCCAATGTATCTGGAACTTTCCCAGGAATTTATCAAACTTACTATGATATAGTAACACTAAATCGTTTACTCTGAAGGTGCACAACTTAATATGTCAATCATGCCAAGAATATTCGTTCTGCTTTTGTACTTGCTGATGGAAGCTAGCTAGAAATCGTTCCTCTTCAAGTTCCTCCAATTATGCGAGCCTTTCCTCCAGGGCTCTGTGGTCTGTCATACCTGTGAGCACTACTATGCGCAAACTAGGCACAATATACTCCATTGGCATGAAAACTTCCACTCCATAAACCAACTAGAAAGGTGTCTGTCCCGTTAGTTTCTTACATGTTTTTCTATAAGCCCATAGTACTACTAGTACACCCAGGTCCCAATCCATCCACTATGCATTATATATCTTGTTCAGTGCTTCGTATACTTCCTTAGAGGCTTCTGCATGGACAACCTTCTGCACACTCGTTCTTTCCATACCCCGTTGTTCCAACAGGAGGGGTTGTTCACGCAATTTCCTGGCCCACACATGCTTATTGCCCAGTCTACTAATGTGAAGTCTATGTGCCTCCGCACAAGTTTTGTTACATAGACCTGTACCCATCTAGAAAGGTGTGTGCATGGATCATTCCATCCATCATACTTGTCTTTTAATTGCATCTGCAGCTTCCCAAACTGCATGCACATCATTCTCCTGCATTCGCATCAGTCCTTAAAGATTCCTTTCTGTGTGCCCCACCACCTTGCGAGTGTAGCGTGCAGTACTCATTTCAAAGCCTCGAAACATTGTTGTTCCGACACTTCTCTTTCGAATTTGTTAAGGAAGTTATCTACCTTGATTAACCCATCATACGTAGGAAAATCCCTTACTTCTATTGATATGCAGTGCAATGATCTTGTCATCATGTTGTAGTTCAACGTGGTTACCTCGTGTAACTGGTTCTGCTATCACTATATCTCTTTGTTCGAATCCGATGTACATGAGCTTTCACACTTCCATGAGATTCACCCATCTGTGCTGGGGTTTACTTAGTCTTGCTCTTGCGTGGTTATCGTGTATATGCAGTCTAAATTGTTGTCGCTTTCATAGTTGCGCACTGGCTCTATGTAGTGCGATCCTTCTACAAGGTCCAAAGGTACTACTACACGCAGAGACTTTTTCTCAAAAATCATCTTGCGCTTCTTCAGATTTATCAACCCATTCATGTTAGTGGCCAAATCTATCCCTAATAGCATAGGGTAGGGATTATTATCATCAAAAATCTCTATCACTTCAAAATCTGCTAGCGTGCTTGCTCCTTCAATGTCTATGGTGATTCCCTGCAATCTTCCCATAGGTAGGATCTTTTGCTGGTTCACCATTCGCAGTTGGATAGGAGACCATTGCAGTGTAGGCCTTCCCATGTGCTCCCATGTCTACTTTGGTAGAACATTCGCGTTCGATCCTAGGTCCAGAATCACTTGGTCCATCTCATATTCTCCAATTTGCGTGGTCAATCTCGTCTCTCTTCCCGTCCTCATCGCGTGCTTTCCAATCTTCCGGACCACACACGGTTCTCTTGGTGCGGTCCTAGTGCATCTATTTATGAGTTCTTACAGTCCCTTTATAGCCTTGTTGTCACATAGCATCTTCATGCATGTTTCCAAGAACATTGTGAGCATCAATGGGTCCATTTCTGGGTCCAGTGTGTCTCTAGGAGGCATCAACGAAGCTCTTCCTAGCTTCCATGAAGGTTTCCTTAGCGCACTCCAAATCAAACTCTGGTTCTTTTTTCGAAGCCTTGCGAACCCAAGTACTATCTTCAGGCTACTTGCCTTTGTCATCCCCTGTTGTAATTCCACTTTGGAGAAAAATGTTCACATTAGGGTCTTCCTCACATGGCTCATACCTCATCATTTGCAGGTTTTGAGTCGGGGAAGGTTGAAGCGCTCCCTTGTCACATAACGTTGCTATCAGTGTGGAACAATCCTTCGTCTCATGATCAAACAATGTACAATACAAGAATGATGGACGTGCTAGATTCATAAAATCATGGGCATAATGTCATGGACCTCTGCAATTGTAACATATCAGCTGTCTATGACCTCTTCTAGGTCCTCCTCCACCTCGGCTTCGTCCATACCCAAGAAATCCGGTTCGTGCCATCCTTGGGTTCTGGTCAAGGCGCCGCATTTCAGCCTGAACTCTGTAGGTGGGAGTCCTATCCATCATCAACTCATAACTTCTACAGGTGTGCTCATCTTGTCCCATTGACCTACAGAAATTATAGAACAACTGCTACGAATTCTGCATGTACTTCTGCAATAAATGGTAGTTATGCGCAGCGTGGTTTCCCCCTATTTGACATATTTCCCATGATAATGCAGGTGCCACGCTGGGTCCTACTTGTGCCTCTGGTCTTAACGACATCGATCCTCCTCCCATGAGGTAATTCATGAACATTGGGTAGTGGTCCTTGCCATGACCCTAACCCTTACATTTAACACACCATACCTCGTCATGCACCTCTAGGCGAGCTGTCCTGTCCTGTTTCAGACTTTGCATCTCAAGGCACAAGTTTTTCAACTGCACGTGGATCTACTGAACTCCCAGGCTAGGATCCTATATCAGGGTCTCATGTAGTCTCATCATGATCTCCAGGCTTGAGTTGTTAGCCTCTATTGTGATAACGCATTCGTTAAATGTGGCGTTAGCGATGCTACAAACCGTTCACGGTGTTGTCCATTCGTCAAAGTCATGTTAGCTTCGTGAATTTTTCACTTTAGTCTCTGATCCAACTCCCAAGGGGTCTCGCCTGGTAACATCATGATCTCCTTGAACCTAATGATCGACTCCACCTCTGACTTCGACCTGATAAATTCTCTATTCAACGTAGTTTGGATATCCGTGATCCCCACATTCGGATTATCATCGGAGTGCTTAATGTACCAGGTCAGCATGTGCTCTTGCAGAGCACTGACCAACATTGCTTCCTTTATATTGTCATCCGTAACCCCCTGCACTTCCCATACAACTTTTATCATGAACCAAAATTGGTTTGGATCTTCATTTCCTACCCCCTTGAACACCAACAGTTTTATTGCACTTGCCATATTGACTCGCAGTGGTGATGGAGGTGGTACAGGCGAAGATGGGGGTGAAGGTAGTGAAACTTGCGAAGGTGTGGGTGGGGGTGGTATGTGCAAAATCCTCTGCCTTATCAAATTGATCGCACTTCTTAGTGAGACCTTCGTGAGCTCTTCCTTGTCCCCTCACGAAGGTGAAATCAAGGGGCTAGTTTCTAGTTCTGCACTACCTTCGTTTCTATAAATTATCCCACTTTGCATAGCCCCAAACATCAATGTATTCGCATAACCTACTTTTCACACAATAGCATTTTAATTCAAGTGTTCAAAGACTTAATGTACTTACCTCGTGGTCCTTTGAGGAAGCATCGTTCTGCGTCGTTCTAGCTCACTGAAGTATCTACTGTGAACTCAATGATGAATCCTCCTATAATTTGATCAAGCTAGTGATCAACAACATGCATGATCTTATCCTCCGATGCTTCCAATCTATACACCAATTCTGGAGTGCACACAATAGGTATGTCAAGCTTGCACCTCCCTTGCCTGTCTGCTAGCTTCACGATCCACTCGTATAACTCAGTAGGGAAAGATGCAAAGAAAATTTCATGGATCTCTATGTACAGGTAGAAGTCTAACCATTCTTCTTTTGATAGTCATGGATTCCTATTCTCTTGCGTCACGAACTCATGAATCTTCCTATCCAACCACTCTTCAATTTCTTTCTTAGCTGGATTCTAGTGATGCGGCATCGGACATCTCTATGTAGATCCCGATCCCGACAATGGAACCATTTCTTGGCTTGTTAGGGTTTGACCCATGTTTGGAGTTAATTAGCCAAACAAATCCCTGTACTACTAGCCCTTTCGGCAATAGTCCACGGAGCGTAGACTTAGGTCTCCCCAAAGGTAGTATTGGTGGAGGGGTGCTGGAACCGGGTTTCCACACCTTGGAGATGCCTGAGGGGTTGATTCGGTCCAAATATGAGTCTCTTCACGTAGGTTACTTCGCATACATCCCTGGCCTTCATGCCCTGATATATTCACCTTCGCACATCCCTAACTAGGGGTTGTGGCTTCCATGCTGCTGGAGCAACGATCTGTACTAATTCGCTAAGTCACACTCGAGATCTTACTTATCTTCTTATACCAGTTAGTTATCTTCACATAAACAGATGCCTTATGTTATATTTACTTGTTTAGCACATTCATATGAGTTCACACAGTAAATAGACAGTAAGCTTTGCAATTCATACCCAATAATACATAAACCAAGAAAAGATACACAAAAATATGGTAAAACATCTCATTATTAATGCTTCTAACGGTTATAGACTCGACCTTCCCTATGCACTCAGCTGCAAGGGTCTGCGAACTCAGCTGCGGACTATAGGCCTCTACACACTCAGCTGTTGAGCCTTCTCCTACTCTACGACCCAAAGACACGACTTACACTTCGACTCAATGCTTCATCAATTCCTTAGACTCATCTTTCTTCATTGTTATTTATACACTTAGAGCCTCGCTCTATTTATAAAATCCCATGGTCTGCAAACTGTGGGTAGATATTTCATATTGACCTTACATTACAAAAACAAGGGCGGACAACCCTATGACTCTATTATGACTTCGCGCTCCGTGTCCACAAATTGTGGAGTCTTTATAATGGACTTAGTCAAAACTTGGGCTTTAAGCCCCAAAACATGCCTTGGGGGGGACTTCACGGCCAGCACTCACATTCATGAGTTATTTATGAGTGAATCATCAGTTTAATAGTTGATCACTACCGTAGCACCACACTACACTATAGGAATCACCACACTACTCGACCTCCCACTAGTTCCTCCAACAATTGGAACTAATTTAACTAACTTTAACTCAGTTAGACTGAATTAATTAATTACAACTAAAAAAAAACTCAACCAGGGCTCCTATAATGTAGGAGACCCTCTACATGACTCAAGTTCAAATCTCATCTCAAATTAACTAAGCCAACTAAGTCAAACTAACTTAGTTAACTAATACAAGTTGTTATGAGATGTGAAATTACAATTTTATTCCCAATTTAATTCAAGGAAAAAATTAAATTAGGATTTTCGTGTTGCATTTTCAACACTCCCTCTCAACAAGAAAGGGATTATCTTCTACCTTGATCCCGCCTCTATGAAACTTGAATTTACATCTTGAAAATTCCTTTGTCAAAATATCTGCATATTGTTCTTTTGTAGGAATATACTCCATCAACATGGTTCTCCTTTGCACACAATCTCATATATGGTGATACCGAATGTGGATATTCTTGGATTGATCATGAAAAATTGGATTCTCAGAGAGTTTTATACAACTCTGATTTTCATAGTAAATCACTATAGGATCCATTTGTTGACCAAATAACCCAACAAGGATCTTCCTCATCCAGATAGCCTCACAAGCTGCTTGACTAGCAACCATGTACTCTTCTTCTACCGAATGAGTGCATCTAATTTCTGCTTCCTACTGTAACACAAAATTGATGCTGACCGAATAGTGAAGATTCCCCCTAATGTGATTTTACTATCTGATGGAATACATTCCCAGTCTACATCTGTGAAGCCTTGAAGCTTCAATCCCTCTGTCTATTTGTAATGAAGACCAAACTAAGTGATACCTATGAGGTATCTCAACACATGTTTAGTTTCCTTCCAATAGAGTTTGGTTGGCTTAAATATTGCTTGACAAAGCTGGTTAACTGCAAAACATATGTTCAGTCGTATCTTCACCAAATACATAAGTGAACCCACAAGCTTACTATAAATAATAGCCTCCACTACTTCACCTGAAGTAGCATCTTCCTTCCACCAATTCCCTGCTAGAGGAGTCTCCATGGGTTTGTTCCTCTCCATGTGGAACTTCTTCAGTATCTTGTTGACACACTTTCCCTGAGAGACAAATAGTTCCTCATCTCATTGCCATACTTCCATAGTAAGGAAATAATGCATGAACTCCAGGTCCTTCATCTCAAATTCTCTTGCAAGATCCTCTTTGCAATATTTTACCAACTTCTCATCATCTATTAGAATTAAATCATCAACATATAATACTATAATAAAAAATTCAACTTCAACCAAAATATGGTAAAGATTTGCATCTGCTTCACTTTTGGTGAAGCCCAACCTGGTGAAATAGCTGCCAATCCCAGTGTACCAAGCACGAGGTGCTTGTTTCAATCCATACAATGCTCACTTGAGTCTACACACATGCAACTCTATCTTGAAGGTCTCAAATCCTTCTAAGTGCTCAATGTACACCTCTTCCTTAATCACACCATTGAGTCATGTTGTCTTCACATACATCTGATGTATTTCCATCCCATCTGTGTTGAACATTCTAGAATAGATATGATTGAAGAGTACCTAGCTATTGGAGAAAAAGTCTCCTCATAATCAATTCCCTCCACCCGAGAGAACTCTCTAGCCATAAATATTGCCTTGTGTTTCTCTATACTACCATCTGTTGCTTGATTTACTTTGTAAATCCATCTGGAACTCACCATTAACTTGTATGTTGGTCTTGGTACCACTTCTAAAAGGTTATTTCTAATAATGGACTTATAATCCTCAGCCATGGCATCAACTCATACTAGTTTCTACACTGCTTCCTCGAATGAGGATGGCTCAATATCTACACTCTTGCTCATCAAATCCATGTAGCCAATGTATCAATCTGGTGACCCCCTCTTTCTGCGCTATGATGTGGGTCGTTTGACATTATCTCTAGCATCATGCAACAATCTCTCAACCTCTCTGGTGCACTTCCTCCCATCTCTAGAAGTCTCTGCATGAGTGGGCACTTCCACTCTCTGCTCCTCTACATGTGGATACTCCACATCATCCTGAGGTTCTTCCTTTGGAGCTAAAATATCCTATTCTCCATGCAACTAAAGCTCTCTCTCAAGGAAGATATCATGGCCTTCTCTTCATCAAACATCACATCTCTATGAACCACTGTCATCCTATGAGATAGTAGGTACACCTGATAGTTGTGAGGTGCATCAATGTACCCCACAAATATGCCCAACTCAACAGTTGGCTCTAGATTTTTCCATGCATCCTTGGTAACATGACAGTAAAATGATGAACCAAAATCCGTGAAATGTGCCACATCTAGTTTCTTACCTGAAAAAATATTCTTTTGGTGTACTAACGCTGAGAATCTAATGAAGAATCTTGTTTTGTACATATAAAATTGTGTTTCATGTGATTTAGCCCACAAGTGGACCGATATGTCCTGATCATGTAACATCACCCATGCACTTCCCACAATACTTTTGTTCTTCCTTTTAGCCACCTTATTCTATTGTGGGTTATGGGGTGCTATTAACTCCCATTGAATTCCTTCTGATGCACATAAGTTCTTGAATTCATTCAACACATATTATCCATTGTTATCATTGCTGAGATATTTAACATTCCTGCCAGTGTATTTCTCAACAAGTGCTTTAAATTCACAAAATTTAGTGAATGTCTGATCTTTCTTCTACATGAATAAAATATAGCACTCATGAAAAATCATCTACAAATATTACTTAATACCTATGCTTGGCCATGGAGGCTATTGAGAACGGTCCACACACATCTGAGTGAACTCTTTCAAGGATCTATTGCGCTCGACTTTCCTTATCATGAATGGTATATTTGGTGTACTTCTCCAATGTACACCCTTTGCACGTGTGTCTCTTCTCTAGTGTACCCTTGGGAAGTCCTGTAGAAATTTTCTGCAAGTTCTTCAAACCTCTGTGGTGCAAGTGACCCAATATTCTATTCCACAACTCACCAATGTCTTCGTTCTTCACCTTCTCTCCTTTTGTGCTCAAAGAAACATATTCTTCTACATCCAATTTGTAGAGGTTCTTCACTCGATCCCCAATCTGCTTCACTTGTCCTGAGGCTATGTGATGAAGGAAAGACATTCCTTTTCCAAATATCACATCATAGCCATGGTCCTCCAACATAGCAATTGAAACCAAATTCTTCTTTAGAATCATAACATACATGCCATATTTTAATGTGAGAGGAGAAGTAGACTACCTCTGAAAGGTAATAGTACTAATGTCGATCATTCTATACCTCCTGTCATCTCCCATTTTGGTTTCAATGCCTTCTTCTACTTGTTGTTTTGGCATCATCCTCCTTCTCTTCTACTTCATCATGTTCCCCTGTGTTAGTATCTTCTTCATCCATCTCATCCCCATCTAGCTCTGTATCTTCTTCTTCTTGTTTTGCCTCCTCCTTACTGATAGAAGGACTAACATCATAGGTGAGGGTTTCGATGTCAACCTCTGCTGGTAAGTCTCGGAAGACTAACCATGTTATAGGGGTCCTAAGGTTTTGGAGGGCATCCTTAATGAGGATTTTGATCAAACCATGGTGAGCCAACTATTGGGAATTCCCTTCCTTTACTTTGCTGCTGGATTCTATGAGTGATTGCATCAACAAATAGGGTATGTTGAGTCTTTGGTGAAATGGTGTTTCTACCCCAAGTCTTAATTCTTCAAGCATTATCAAATGGTTTCCATAACAATACTATATCTATGGACTCTTGCATTCTCTTTTGACTTATTAAAGAATTTCCTTTTTGCCACCTTTTCACTTATAAACCAACTACCTCTTAGAATTTACAACTTTTGATCAAATGATGCATATGAGTGAGTGAGTGGGATACTTACCTGTGGTCTTGATGCCATGCTATAGTTGTCAAAGATCAGAGGTGCTGCGTTGTCTATTCACTACATGGTCATTCTTCTTCCCCTCTGTTGTTTGCTGATGGTTTTTTGGCTTTTAGAGGTGTCTGTGACTAGAGATCTGATGTTGTCGCTTCTGTGGAGCTCCTGGATTACCACTTGGCAATGTTTGGTGTCTCCCTTAGAATTTCTTGATCATGTTGCTAGCTGGTGCTATGAGGTTGCTACAATGAATGGACAGAGGGAGTAGGAGTGTGTGTGGATGTAGGGATGATGGTAATGGATGAGGTGATTGGTTAGATCATGTCTAGTATGAATTTTTGGGACCCAACCAATCTACATTCACGGGATCCTATAGAGAAGACAATCTTTACTTGAATTCAAGCAATGAAGTGAAAAACAATGTAATTGATGGAGGAATGCATGGTAAGGAGTGGAGGAGATGAATATATGTGAGGCAGGGTTCCCTTTGGATCTTCTCTTTCTCACCCACCTACAAGTAACAATTATGTTTTTTTTCTTTTTTATTATATATATATATATATATAATATCTAGATATATTGAAAAAAAACACCTAGGCTTCCTCAGAGATGTTTTCACCCTAGATATCACCCTGGGCGCCTCAAGGAAGGTTTTCACCTAGGGATATTCTTACTCATTTTCATTTTTTCTCATCCTTGGGCCGCCTCACGAGGTTTTCAACCCAAATATGACACTCAGGCACCTCATGGAGGTTTTCTCCTGGATCCTTGTTCTTTTTATTCTTTTTCAGTGCCATGATGAGGGAGGAGTTGGAACTTTCTCCACCATCATCACTGTCTTATTGATATTTTCAATGAAATCTTGTTTTGATAACAACCTCTTATACATTTTCAATTGGTGTTCATTAACAAGCAATGGAATGGCGTATTCATCTATGGTTCTGATTTACACTGAACCATGATCATGGCATCTTTCCACCACATAAGGTCCGACCCATCTTTTCCTTCACTTACTCTTGAAGTATTTATACCTAGAATAATATAACAATGCCCAGTTTCCCTCTTGAAATTGCTTCGCCTTAATATGTTTGTCATGTCAAATCTTCATTTGAAGCTGAAATATCTCTGTATGTAGGAGGGCCTACATTTTGAATTCATCCAATCCATTCAAATGTAACAATCTTACTATGCATGACTGAGATCCAAATCTAGTTGGGATGCCATCCTCAATGTTTTATATTCAAACTCAATGGACAACAAAGCATTTTTCCCATAAACCAAATCATAGGGTATAAATCCAGTGGTGGTCTTCCACATTGTATTATAGGCCCAAGTGGCCTCAACTAGTCTCTCTACCCAATCCTTCCTGTTGCTGCTCACTACTTTGGTTAAGATGTTCTCCAGTGCCCTGTTGGTAACCTCCACTTGCCCATTAGCTTGTGGATGATAAGGAGTGGAGGACTTATGCTTGATTTTGTGATGGTTGCGCAGTTCTTCAATCATGCTGGAGGTTAACTGGCTACCTTGGTCTGTGACTAGCTCTCCAGGGTACCCAAATTTGTAGAATACATTATCTCTTAGGAACTTAGCCACCTTATCTTTTGTTGCTACCTTAATCGCCTTGGTTTCAGCCCACTTAGTCAAATACTTAGTGCACACAATAATGTACTACTTTTTCTTTGAAGGAGGGTTGATAGGCCCAATGAAGTCCATGCCCCACTTGTCAAATGGCTTGAAAGTCACTTGAGGTTATAGGGGAATTTCATCTCTTGGAGCAGGCTTTCTCATCCTTTGGCACTGATCACACTGACTAATGTACTTTTTCACATCCCGATGATAGGCCAGAAGGATTTCAAAACTTCCTCTTCGCTTACACACCTTCTCAAGATTTGATCTCAGCCAAGTTTGAATAGATTGCCCCCAATCCAGGTGAAGGGGGCGTGTTTCCTGACTATCTTGCTCTTTTCTTTGGAGGGCAAGTTTGGTGGGAACTGTGCAGATACCAAATAGTTTGCTATATTAGCAAACCCTGGGGAGAGAAATAAAATAGCAAACAAATGTTCATGTGGTAACTAGTCATCCACCATTCCTTCTTCACCTGTAGGCAGATTCATCCTAGATAGAAAGCCCGCAACAACATTTTCATTACCAGGCTTATCAACAATAGTTAGATCAAATTGTTGTAATAAAAGAAACCATTTTATAATTCCAGCATTCACATCTAGTTTGTTCATTAAATATTTAATTGCAGCATGATCAGTATGCACAAATGTTTGATAGCCTGTAATGTAATGCCTAAATTTGTTTAATGAATGAACAATATCCACGGGTTCCTTTTCGGTCACAGTATAGTTTAGCTCATATTTTGATAGGTTCTTACTGATAAAATAGATGGAATAGGGCACTTTATCCTCTTCCTAACCTAAGGCTACTCCTATGGCTTTGTGTGAGGCATCAACATGAATATGAAAAGGAGGGCCCAGTATGGGCCTCTAAGGATTCGTGCAGTGGTTAACCTACCCTTTAGAATGTCTAAGGCCTCTTGACAACTATTTGACCATAAAAATTTGGAATCTTTGGCCAACAACTGAAACGAAGGAGAGGCAAACTTGTTGAAGTCCTTTATGAACCTTCAGTAATATCTAGCTAACCCTAAGAAACTCCTGACATCTCTATGCTTTTATGGATGTGGGACCCTTTGGCTAGTTGTTATTTTGTTTGGGTCCACCTGAAGTCCTTGTTGAGATATTGAATGACCTAGCACGGTCCCTTTAGTCATTAAGAATTCACATTTTTCTGGATTGAAAGTCAAGTTCATTTCAATGCATTTGTGTAATACTTTTCCTAGGTTAGTCAAGGCTTCTTAAAAATTACAACCATAAGGTGTAAAGTCATCCATATAGATTTCCACAACATCATGTACTAATTCAGCAAAAATACTCAATATTGCTCTCTAGAACATGGTAGGAGCATTGCATAGGCCAAAAGGAAGGTCCCTATAAGCAAAATTACCCCAAGGATAGGTGAATGTGGTCTTATCCTGGTCTTCTGGGAAAATTTGGATTTGGTTGTACCCATTGAATCCATCTAAGGAAAAAAACTTCTTCCTTACGAGGCCATCTAGCACTTGGTCAATGAAGGGTAGGGGAAAATGATCCTTCTTTGTGGCTTTGTTTAACTCCCTATAATCAACACAAATCCTCCACTTACCATTTTTCTTGGGAACTAACAGTAAACAAGAGACCCACTCACTATCTGAGATAGGGTAAATGAATCTTGCATCTAGCAATTTTGGCAGTTCGTCTTTGACTATGTATTTAAGAGCTAGATTCATCCTCCTTTGTGGTTGCCTAACTGGCTTGCAACCTTCTTTGATGTATATGTGGTCAGTACACATTGAGGGGTGTAATCCCTTCATTTCCTTATAACTCCAAGCGAAGGCTTCTAGATTTTCTCTCAACATGTTGCATAGTTTTTCCTCTTCTAAATCAGAAATAGATGGATTAATTTTCAAAGTTTTTTCTAGGCCAAATTCTATGGTTTTGACACAAAGTGGGTTGGAATTGGATAAGAATAAGTCAATTGGATGATTGTTTTGGGTTTCCCTTACTTCTTCTTCTGATGGCAATGAACTAGGAGTTGGACTTTGGAGCAGGTGTTCAATTAAGTCATCCTCATCTTGCTGTCCTCCTCCTATGGTTGCTTCCAAATCATAAAGTTGGGCAAAATAAACCTCATATTCTTCCTCCTCATCCAACCATAAAGGTAAATCATGCTCTAGGGTAAGTTGAGCAGGAGGGTATAGGAATATCTGTTTGGACATATACCCATTCTTGATGGTCATATTCCTAGCTCTGCAGCTAATGTAAGCATCAGTTGTGGCCAACCATGGCCTCTCAAAGATGAGAGGGTAACCAGTAAACTTAGCCTTAGGCTGGAGAACTAGGCAATTTGCAGGGTACTCCCAGGAGTCAATGGAGACCATCACATCCTCTACAATTCCCTCAGGGGTGACTGTGGAATGGTCTGCAAGTTGCAGAACTATTGTGCTCTTCCTCAATGACCCTTGGAGGTTGAGTTTGAGCATGGTGTCCTTGGTCATCACATTAATGGAAACCCTAAGATCAATCAGAGTGTGTGGACAATGGTGCGATTGATGTGCACATATACTACAGGGCTTCCAGGGTCCAAATATTTTGGACATATTACCTACCCCAGCATTAAGTCAGACAACTGCCCAATGACATTAATAGTAGTGGCATCCCTTTTTCTTCTTCCTTGATGCTTGAAGCACTTCTCCTTAATCAAATTATTGTAAATGGGAACATGCTTGATTGCCTGGGGTAGGGGGATCTTTACACATAGATTTTCCAATTCTCCCAAAAGTTCGGTTTCTTCTGGGGTAGGCTAGAATGGTTGGGCTAATATCTTAGGAAAGGGTGGATTTATTTTAAGGTTTCTTTCCTCTATTTTTTCCTCAACCTCCCTATGTGGAAAGGGAGGTTGGTTATCTGGGAGAATTATCCCAGATATTAGGTTGATATCCTGGATTTCTACAACATAAGCTGGGTATGATGTCTCTCCATTGTATAATTGTTGAGCCTATGTATTCTTGGGGTTTGGATTTGGCTGGGAAGGCATCTGGAGTTTCCTAGGTGGAGCAGAGTACAGGAGTTGTAGTAAGGTAGGTGGCGGTGGCAATACGACTGGAACATTGTTGAATTGGGGTCTCCACCCTTGGGGTGGGGTATTCCACTGAGGTTGTGGTTGAACATTAGGTTGAAATGACTGGTTGGATGCCTGGGAGTGATACTGGGCTGGATAGAAGCAAGGAGGGGGTGTAAACCAAGAAGGATGAGAAGGGGGTCCCAAGAAGGTATAGTTGTGGTTTGGTTGGGGTTATAATATGCATGGGATGACCCTTGCATAGCTTGTTGGTATGGTATAGGCCCAGGAGGTCTCCTTTGGTTGATGTAGCAAACCTACTTAGCGACCCCTTCAGCTCCTTGTTATACAACTTTGAGACCAGGTAAAGAAGGGAACTTGGCTGTGGAGTGGTTTTCTTCATAGACTAAGAAAATATTAATACAATTCAATGGACATTCATTCCTAGGATGCCTCATGGTGCATCTAGGACAAAAGATGGCCAAGGCTCTCTCTGCTTCCTCTTGCTTCCTTTTGATGTTCATGGTGTCCAATTGCAAGGCAAGGGTTTGCAACATATCACTTTTGAAATATTCCAGCATATTTCCAATTTCACCCTTGATGGATAAGTTGGAGGATGATGTATTGGCCATAGGTTGACTATGCTACCCTTTTTCCTAGTTGCCCTAGAATGGTTTCTAAAGACACTCTTAATATCCTCAGAGGGTAATTGGTAGATATCTCATCCTGCTATCATATGTAAGGTATCTAGAAGATCCTCCCTTACTTGTCTAAGTAGGACCAACTTTAGTGACTCAGGGTCAAGTGTGCACTTGGCCCTTTTATAACTGAGTTGGAATCTTTCTTCATAGTCTTCTAAGGATTCATCACAGCCTATAGTCATCCTGAAAATCTCTTCTTTAGTGTCCTTTAACCTACAATAGTCCCTATATTTTTTGTTAAAATCTTGTTGCATCTGAGCCCAATTTGTGATGCTATCTCCAGGTAAACCCATGAACCAGCACAATGCTACATCCTTGAGGGTAGATGGAAACAATTTTAACTTTTTCTCATCATCTGTATAGTCATAGGTTTGGCATATAACAACAAACTCAAATAGGAAAGTGTCAAGGTACTCTGTGGTCAAGCCATTAAAATGAGGTAGAGCATAGGGGCTTATATTCTTCATCTTAGTGTCCCTACTGGTCACCCTGATGGGGAAGGCACTCTCAATTCTCTCTCTATTTCCTCTATCATTTCGATTTTCAACCACTAATTCAATGGGAATGGGTTCTTCCTCTTCTTCTTCCCCTGTAGGTACCTCAAATATGTAAGGTTTCTCACCTAAAGGGTCTTCCAATTCACCATCAATGAAGAAGAGAGAAGGTTGATTGTTTGGTGCAATGGGGGTATTTGACAAGAATTTCACTGAATTCTCCCTATTCCTACGAGGCATGAAAGGAAATGTTTTTGGGTTGGTTTTGTAATATTTTCTTTAAAGCTAGAATGTACTTTTTAGAAATGAAATTTTTGATTTAAATGAAAAATAATAATAAAAAGGCTACTTGCTGAATTGAAATTCTACTTGCAGAATGGAAAGGAAAGTAGATAATTGCAAATGAAAGAAAGGAAGCTACTAGATTACTTTTGTAGAAATAAACTAATGGACGAAAACTGAGGATAAGAGGTAGAAGCAAAGAAAGTTGGAGACTAGAAATAGAAGAAATCAGTAATCACATTCTACTTAGACACCTCCCCAACAGTGACACCAAAAAGTAATGAACCTAGATATTGCAACAAGAATGCTGCAACTCCCAAGGCTACTAGCTTTACTTATCATCCCGAGGTTTGTACAAACTTGGAGGTGATAGTGCTATATGCACAAGTAGAAGTGAAGGTCCTACCTATTGTCACTATTTATCTGGAAACAGATCCCAGGGGTTCCAAGCCAAACCTCTATAGGGTCAGAAGAATCTTAATTCTTTGATGGAAGAAGAGAAAACCTATTCTAAGAGAGAGCTACTCTACTGCAATAACGAAGAAAATAGCATGTAATGCTAGATCACATGATAACCTAACTAACCAAATAAACAACTATGCTAAGAAGAATTTCTAAAACAATTACTAACCTAAGGCTGCTATCTAAGTTGCAGAGGTAAAGAGCATTAAACTAGACTAAGGTGTAAGCAAAGATACTTAAGCTAAATTGGTTTTCAAGCAGAAGAGCAATCAGAGGTCAAAATCAATGAAAGGAGGACGTAAGGACACAGTGACACATAGGGACCGTTGGATCAATCAACAAACAAAAGATGAACATCAAAGATCTTATTGCGAAGGCTTAAGTGACTAGATGGATGAATAGGGTGAATGCACAGGATGAACGAATGACGTCTTATCACGGAAGTTAAGTGGATAGATGGACGAAATAGACGAATGAACAGGATGAACGACAAAGATCTTATCACAAAGGCTTAAGTGACTAGATGGATGAACAGGGTGAACGCACAGGATGAATGACTGAGGTCTTATCACAGAGGTTAAGTCAAGAGATGGATGGACAAGGTAACGAAGTGATGAATGAATGAGATCTTATCACATGGATTAAGTCAAGATATGGAAGGACAGGGTAACAAAGTGATGAAAAACGAAGATCATATCGTGGGAAAAAGAAATGTGCAGAAATGATGGAGCAGGTTTCTAAGGTGGTAAGTAGTTTCTTGCACGCCCTCAAGGCCGTAAGTGGAATTCTAAAATTTCACGCCTTTAGCCTTACTACGCAACATGTAGCATGATAAAACCACTTGTCTCATGTGCTCTCGAGGGGATAATGGTCGTGTAATAATCCATGCAAGATGATCCAATAGCCATCAGATCAGGTGAGGCAGATCGACGGTGGGGGTTTAAACTGCATAAAGTGTTGATGTGACGCGATAGCTATCAAATCAAGAGATAGATAGACACTGGAGATTAAAGTGCATAAAGTAAGTGGAAGACTTTACGTGAGGTAGCAGTTGGAGAAAATAATGAATCAAATGGTGATTGTGAAGGTTTGTTGTGGATCAGACGGCGAGGAAGTGATGCATGAAGAATGTGCTGAAGGAGGTTTCAAAGGAAAATGAAAAAAAAACTAGTGAGGGTGAACAAATAATTGTGTCGAACAACAAACTCCATAGCTCATGTGAGAACCAGAAACTTGTGTTTTTGGGGTTGCTGAAGAGTCTCTTCCTCAAGTAATGGTCCCAAAGGGACGAGGTGAGGCTAAGACACCCGCAGACAACGTTATGGTGATCCTTTTCTTCTAGCTAACCTACTAATTAAAAGAAAATGAAAATGGAAATAACATTAAATCAAATGCAACTACTAAAGCAAATGAATAGAAACATGAAGCTATTTAAATAATTGAACAGAACCAGAAAGCTACTTAAGCAAATGAATAGAATAGAAATCTATGGTACTTAAGAAAATGAACAATGAAAACCAGGAATATATGTTAGCATACATGTACCGTAAAGAGGAGCTTTGGCTACTAGTGTTGAGCCCTAAACCAAGAGCTTCAACCCTTTGAGTTAACTCAGAGCTGGCTCAAAATGAAACTCATTCTCATTATCAAAACCATGGATTACATAACAAACTATCACAAGTCTTGCAACTTAGAGATAAAGTAGAGTTTTACAATAAAAATATTAATCTTACTTAGGTCCTAAGCCTCTCTATTTATACATATGAAGTCTCTAATGACTACCTTCAAATAAGGGAGGCTTTCCTCCCAACTCAAGAAAAACTAGTTTCTGTCCCTTTCACTTGCTCGATTGTCTTCTAGTCTTCAAAGTGATGGCTGTTTGCACTACTAGTTGATGCAGGAATATTCGAATGGAGGGGTAGTAAATGAGGAGGGTTTACCTCCTATAATTACTCTCCCTTGTCCCATTCGAGTTTTCACCAAGGTCTTTTCCATAGTTCCTTGCTTTTATTCTTTATGCCTACATTTTTCCTTGTTTGTATCCTTTATTCATGCATTATATGCACATTAGACCACAAAGCAATATATCCAACTCTAACTCATCTCATAAACAAAATATAATAAAAAGTATGCAATAAGGTGTGAGAATAGTTGGTTTGACTAAGGTAGGAGGTGAATTAAGGGAAATTAAGGCCCATATAATTACCCAATGATGAGGCTCATCAATTTTCAAGTTGGAAATTTATAAGAAATCTTAGTCACAAGGCAGAGGTGAACAAGTTCATTCTCCATCTTTTTCCTTGTGTTTTGCATATCATCTTCATGTATTTTTTATTTGTTTCAAAGGATTTTTTTCTTCTTTTCTAGGTCATTGATCCCTTTCCCTATAGTTGTTTATGCTTCTTTTGGCTCTATTACATTCACATTTTGTGGCCCAACCCTCTCTGTTTTGAGTTATATTTAGCTTGTGGGTTTTCTGGATAAGGTTGGGCTCTCTCCTTCTACTCTTTTCTAGCTTTAACCCATAGTCAATCTAAAAAAAGAATTTTCCTTTATGGACCATGCTTATTCCCCTGATCTTGGCCCTCCATAGGTTTTCTTCCCTATTTTTCCTCTTTGTAGGTCTAGATGTTCTAAATTTTCCCTTCGAAAACTTGTCCCTTTCTGCTTTAAGGATTTATTTTTTCTTGCCATTTTTTTCCATATGGTCTCTCTTCCTTCCTTCAATATGACTAGACCTATGCACCTTGTCACTCACTTGGAAGGGAGATCCATATCTTCCCCTTCTAGATCATGGTATCAATTAGTAGAGAGGTTATAAACAGTATATATGCACTTAGTTCCTCACGCGATACAAGGGAAAAAATTAGGAGGCCGAGTGTGAGGTTCGATTAGAACAAATATTGATAGATGACACAAATGCGGAGGTTGAAATTGGTTGATGGATATCATACATTGGAAAAAAAACAACAAGGAACACCCAATACATGAATACCATCAATATTTACTACAATTAAAAATGATAATGGTAAATGTCCTGATGCAACATTCCAAGGCCCACCAACAAATTTTGAATTGTGTTAATGGACTTTAATAGTAGACAAACAATCTCACACATGGGCTTCATCTATAGCAAATAAGGTTGTTGATCTAGAGTTCAACACTTTAGAGGAAGATGAGGACTATCCAACAACAATATAGGTGGTCACACCATCCAAATTAATGCTCCTCTATCACTTTTTGTTATTTCTTTAGTAGCATCTAGGTTATTATCCATGTTAAGTAAGATTTTGTTGATGTTCTTAGGCAAGTTGATAGATAGGGGGCTCTACTAGTCTAGTCAATTTCAATTTCTAATTCAAACATGTTTTGGCCAAAACTCTACTGCTATACAAGACCTACATGATAATATATATATCTATATATCTATATGATATTTTTTCAAAAATAAATATATGTAAAATATATTATTAAAAAACAAATTTTGATTGAGTACAAAATTATATATATACACATTGTTCATAGTCTCAACACCATGCTAGAATTTGTAGTAAGGTTGAGCGTATTCATTCTTAGCCATTATTATATTAAAATTAATCCATAAAGATGGGTCACATAGTTATGTTGATGGCCAAGTTTAAGTAGAGTAGGGAAATGTTATACGACATTGTCTTAGTAAAAATTGTTTAATAAGAGTTTGATAAAACTTTCTATGGAACATTATCTTAAATGAGATATTTTATAAGATATAATTTTACAAATTTTTAAGCTAAAGCTTAATTTCATGTCAAAAATAAATATTAATGTGGCATAGTCATTAAGGAATATTTCAAATCAACATACTCAAATGAATATTGTAATGTCACATAACCATAAATGATCATAATTATTATATGATTAAGTTAGAATGATTGTTACAATGTGACATAACCATTGCAGAATATCACAATCCATCGTAACATTCAGCGACATCGCAATATCCCATAATCCTTTGAGTGCCACATTGTAACATAACTATTGAGGAACTTAGAAAATCAAATTAAGACAACCCATATGAACATCTCAATAGATATAACAACATATTAAAAACCTCCTAATGTCATAATATGAAATAATCCTAATCCAATATAAGCCTTCAAGAATTTCATACTTCAAAGTAATTATTGTTGAATATTGCATTATGACAAAGTTTTTGACTAAATTAACCAATATGAACATCTCAATACGATTTGAATGTTGGGAAAATTTTTTAATGCTATGCAAGCTCCCTCATCAGTATAAAAACAATGTGTTTAGGATCGTCCCATTTAACCAAAATGTGAAGGATTATGTGTCAAGTGTTGATTCTGTTTTATGAGAAATTTATGACATTAATTGGCTATTTAAAACACATATACACCAATTAAATTTACAGAGAAGTAAAACAAAACAAAGTCATAACACAAAGCTGATAAACAAGTTTACCCATCCTGGGCTACATCGCCTTGGACCTGCTTCAATGGCTAGGCCCTCTTTGGATTAATGGTCAATTCTCTGATTACATGCACCTGTAGTGCTCCAATGGATTTTGAACCTACTCCATGGGATTCATAAGACCCAAAAACCCGAAAAATTAATATCCAAGCTCTATAATTGGACTTCAGTTGATCTAGGCTTGACCACCTCTCATGGTGGCCCTTAACTTCCTTAACCTTCAACATAGAACAATCATGTACGTAAGTTCCTTTCTACATTTGCAACCTATTCCATTGTGTTCAAAGCATCCAAATCATACAGGAATGACTCTTTCTTAACCAAAATTGGTCGAAATATGCCAAAGTTATGGCCTCATTAGTTTTCCCTAGGAAAACTCCACAAAATCTGGAGAAACTCTAGTTAACTCTACCAAATTTGGAGTTAATGTCGAATTTATCGGCTCCACCAAAATATCCCCCAACTAAATCCATCATTAATTAAATGATAAACTTGGATTAATTATCGTTAATATGTAGTTAGCACATAAATCGCGCGGTTAGCATAAAATGTTAGCTACCGGTTTCGAAGTTGGTCACATGTGGAGAGTTACCTGGCAATTAGGCTACCTGGAAATTACATAACCACTAGTGGTTAAGGTTACCATTGTTCACATGCGCGGTTACTGATAGCCTTACCTCCCAATCCGCCAAAGTTAAACTTCAAATAGAATCCACACCCCCTCATTGTTAAGTAACATTGTTGCAGTGGAGCATTGCACTTGTGTGGGAAAGGTCATGGGTTTAACTCCCCGACCTGCCCATAAAAGTTTTCCTGACCTTTCGGAGGGAACGTGGAAACCTCCAAGCTTACCATGTGTCACCCTCTCATTTTTCCACCCAATGTCGTTGACCAATAACATGCCGCCACTTGTCAAAATCTGATTAAGCCACCTACAGGAATAATCTAAAAATATTCCCTAGAATATTCTTTTTTTTGACTGGGTTGTACGAATGCCTAGTCAGCATCCCAGTCACAAAATTTTACCTGTTTGACAAAATGGAAAACATGCTCTAACCTTCTCATACGAACTCTATTTTAAGTGAAATGAGTTGCATTGGGATCATATCGCCGAGATGGACACGGTCATTCAGGATTTGAGTGATTCCGAGAACTTTGATTTTTTAGCAAATTTTGCCCCTAATCCAGATTCCAATTACTCCGTCCTAGTGATAGGCTTTTGGACCCACAAAAGCTGGTTATTTGATGAGAGCTAAATACTCTTCTCCTTGAAAAGTTCTATCAATTGATTCTACTTGGAAAATTCTCCATGACAACCACTTGGGCTCATTGACATGCCTTGCCTTGCAAATGGCTTGGCACTTCAACCAATCTTCTCCTTTTCTTGCTGACCCAATCCAACACTTGATGACTTCTTGCTGATTAAATACCATACTATACCAAAGTGATCCCTTACTGCTTGGAAATATCAATGATGGCCTTCCCACTGAGAATCATGTTTCGCCTTTGCAACACATGCATTTTATGCAAGCATCTCCTTGGAAACCACTTTTCCAAGTTAAGCCCATCTGAGTGAACTACAACAATGAGTTCCAGTATCAATAATAAGAGGAAAAGAAATGACTAGTATTTTACCTCAGTTCCAAATTCCACATCTAGAAGAATGCATTCACCATCTCTTTCGCCTCTTGGCGTCAACACATCAAATGCATTGTAGACTATTTGATATTTTATAAGGGATGCATTTTTTTTTGGTATTTTTTTCCACTTTCGCTTCTTGATTCCATCATCCTCTAGTATTAACATGCTTCTCATGTCATGATTTTAGAATGAAGGTCAATCATGATCCTCTTGCTCAATAGTGGAACTTCCAACATCCTGTGGCATCTTGTCACAGGAAACACCATTAACCTTGAAAAACACTCATGCAAGAATATAGCTTGATGACGTCTCCCTTTTTCTTTTTCAAAGAAACAAATGTCACATCATGTGAACATTGTCATGTACTCTTACATATTGGTGTATAAACCATCAAATAAACACAAGTCAACAAAATATTCTTCTTCAAATAACTAACTTTCAAGTCAAGCAAAAACATGTACAACAACTTGACGATTTACAAAAAGAATTCCACATTCTCATGAAACAACTCATCAGATCTCCCTTTCATCTTTGGAGACAAAATAAAATATTCCAAGTTGACACAACATACATGTAACAATCAATCGATCACACAAGCCAAAATTCATGCATGTGGAAATGATCAACATTATCAAGTTGATATCATACATGTTAACAAAGAAATCAACCAACACAAGTCAATCACTCATGCGTGTTCAAGCACAATGAAACTATTAAAAAATTCCACCGTTCACACACACAAACTCTCATGCATGTTTAACAATTCTCAACTCTCTCAGAAGTACAATCACATGTACAAGAATCCCATTGGTACGTATGAGTACTTAAGGAGCTGAAATGACCAAATTTGGTTGCAATAAAGTGATTCAACATACTCCACTTTCAAACACATTTTTGGCATAAACATGCAAGTTCAAGAATGCAACATGCATGCAAATTTGTAGTTGTAAATTTCCATCTTTGCTACATCTAAGCAAGTTAACACACTCTACTTTTCCAATGTCTTGCTTCATGCAATATGCCGCATACTTTCAGGAGAAAATAAATGCATCCAAATAACAAGGAAATGCATCAATAAGGCAATATATGCATCAATTATAAAAAAAAATGCAAGGTCTTAATTGGTTAAGAAATCTAACCATCTCCTTCCAAACCATTTCAATGGAGCTTCTTTCAACCACACCTCATCATGTGTATCATCCTAAACCACATTAATTATGGAATCCTCTTTTCAATTCTTACAAAAATCTCTCTCCACCTTCTTCAAATGTCACGGATGACTTGTTGGATGCAAAGTCAAACACTTGTCTACAAGATGACCCTGCTTATGGAAATGAATGCAAAATAATTGCATCTTCTTTTCAACATGGTTTCCATTATCCAATGGACCTTTGGATTTTTGACTCTTTTGTTTTAAAATTTTCCTATGTATGGAAAACCTCTTCGAACACCTCGAAATAGTATGGTTATTCAAACCTCAAAAGGAACATGTAAATTTTCTCCAAATATTATGTGAAGATTTACAATGTTTATCATAAGAAAAAGAAACTTGATTAAAAGCAGAATTATACCTTGCACATTCACCTTTGTCGCCTTCTTGAGGAGGTGAATTTGATGAGGTAGTGGCTCTGTTCAAAATACCAACAATGGTTTCAATGACCTTAGAGATTTCTATTAGTTTCAATCTTTGCAGCCTTCCTCCAGTGATCAAACATGCTCTTACAAAGTGATTTTAAGGTGTCAAGGTCAAATTTTGTCGTTTCAGTGAGTCTTCAAGTAAAATTTCGTCACTAGGTATTAGGTCTAGGGTTTGCTTTCACTCCTTTCAAAGTTTTCCAAATGTTGGTCTATGTCACCTTTCAACTGAGTGTACCATCATTCAGAGGGTTGTCACCATCATGTCAAGTTCCACTGGGTCATTTTACACCTTTATCATGCTTCAATTGTGCCTAGGTAAGGTTCATTTCCCTCTCATAGGGTTTTGAAGGTAATTTCTCTTGGATGGTCAAATCATCAGAAAAGCTTGTATCCTGATGTTCACACACCTTCCCCTATCCTTAATGTACCTTATTAAACACTTCCCATCACTGAGATCCTCCGAATTCCTCATTTTCCCACAAACCCTAGTTTCGTGCTACAACTTGACAATTTTCTAGGTTGGACCTGTGTTTAGCCTTTTTGGACCTCCTCTCCTCACTCAATCTTTGAAATTCCACTTTCCTCTACTTCTTAACATCCCTCCCTACTTCCCAAAATTTTCTCAAGAATTTATAAGCCCCTTATCCCCTTCATTTCACTTCATTTCGACAAATCCCCTATTCCACACATCGGGATAGGTTTTACTCCAATGCTGTTTCTAAGCAATAAAAGATGAATTTGGGAATACTGAAAGCGTTTTTTGTCCAAAATATCCAAAGGAATAAAAACCTCCTTCACTTTTTATACAGGTGTCATGGTTTTAGAGAAATGTCAAACATACAGTTGCCTCAGGAGAATTGATGCACCTCTGAAGTGACCTTGGGCAAATCAAGTTTTCTCCTAGCTTGGTTGGCCAAATCACTTTCTTGGTGAGTCAAATGATAACTAGACACAAAGTGATTTCCAATGAGCTATCATAAGCTCAATTGGGAGTTGAGCAAGACCTTCAAAGGTTGACCACAACAACACTATGCCTTTAGGTAGCCTCATTTTGCACATTTTGACCAATCTTGGGAGATTTGATTTCTGATAGGTCAAATGAACTTCTAATGGACAAATTCTAGTTGGGTTGGAAATTATACTCAATAAAATTTCCAAAAAGCTATCCTACATGCAATTTGGACACCAGGAAGTCCTCCAAAAGGC
Organism: Pinus taeda; assembly: GCA_000404065.3. Taxonomy (NCBI): domain Eukaryota; kingdom Viridiplantae; phylum Streptophyta; class Pinopsida; order Pinales; family Pinaceae; genus Pinus; species Pinus taeda. The sequence goes on along the minus strand of APFE030975114.1, from coordinate 158,612 downwards.
TCCTGTAAAACGACACTACACATAGAGATGGCGCGGCGCATTGGGTTGCCCTCCACAGTGCAAAAAATACACTGGCGCAACACATAGAGATGGCACGGCGCATTGGGCTAAAAAGCCTGAAATTCATTCAAATCTTCTTCCAAATTTCAAATTCTTCATTCCACAAGTTAACACCTCCATATTGCCAATGTATGAGTTTCCATCAGTGTTTATGGTGTTTCAATAGGTTAAAAGCAAAACCCTAGTTCCTTGCGAAGTTGTGTTGAGAAAATTGCCTAGGGTTTGAAAAATTACAGTTTTGCCATTGTATCCCCATTTTCATTTTTCCCTCACTACACTTCACTCATATTACTCTCCCTCCCCCTTTCATTCACACTCACCTATCCCCTTATCCCTAAAACTAAAAACCCTAATACCTAATCCCAATATTCCCAAACCCTAGTCCTATACCAAAGATCCCAAAGTACTCTCTAATTCCTTGTTCCCTTAACTAAACCCTACCCCAACAATCCCTAAATATCTCATTGTTACCACCTTCCACAGTCCCACCTATCACTGCTCCCCTTGGTGGCAAAGGTCAAGGCACACCATAAAATCACCTATTTTGCATCAAGACAGTTCAAGGCAGCTCCAAGACAGTTCATCCACTAGTAGAGATGGCATCTAATCTGTCATATGATCATGAGGAGGATACCCACAGTGATTTTCCAACAGAAGTACATGCACCCAGGAGGCCTCATAGAGGTGGCAAAAGCATAAAGAAAAACCGCCAAGTTGCCCAAAGAAGGAGGGTGGAGTTCACTTCGCTTGAGCAAGAGATCAACACCAATTGGGAGTCTTGGCTCAAGAGAGTCAACATCCACTTAGAGAAGCTGTTGGTGAAGGCAAACAAGGACAAGGACATGCTCAAGCACATGAAAAACCATTATTGGGCGCGAACTCATGTTTGCAAATAGAGGATCAAAATCGTGAAAGCAAGACTAAGGAGGGCACTAAAATGACAGAAAAGGCATGATAGGCTTTGAATATTGGCCAAAGATTCTTTGGCTAAGCATGATACATGATGATGAACCTTCAGTCCAAATTTCAGCAAGCTTGGAGAAAATTTTGTCAAATTTGAATTTTTTGGCTTCAAAACAAATTTTCCTGCCCAACGCGTAGCGCCACTTGGCGTGTGCTTATAATTGGAAGATACTCTGGAGGAAAACTTTGCATTTCTATATTTATTATGAAAATTTATGCATGCTCATGAATTACCTAAGGATTTCATCAAATTCTGGGTTGCCTAAAGGATCAAAAACACACAAAAAAAGACCTTTCTGCCACCTTTTGCACCCACAAGAAGAAGTGTTTGGAGATTGGATTTTCGGAGGGGAAAATGGACATCAAATATAGAAATTCCACCTGGGTTGGAAAGTAGACGGATAGAGCTTTCCAACGAGCTATCATGAGCTCAATTTGGACTTTAGGAAGGCACTCAAAATCAGCCTAACTATTGTGCTATGCATACAGATTTCAGACGCGGCGCATAGGGAAATTTGGCCTATTTTTTACTTAGCAGCTTAGAATTTGGCTTAGTTTTGACTAGTTTCACTTTTTCATGTAACTCTTGATTTATCGTGATGTAAATTCATGACTTTGATGTAATTTTGGCACATTGTTGCTCATCCATATAGATTCATTCACTAAAATATGAAAAGATAGTGAATGAATCAGTTTCCTTTCATATGGAGGCAAGTTGTTTAATTGCCTATTTTTTAGTTCCTTGTTTAGATATGGTTGAAACAACTCCTAGAATGATGAGCTCGACCCCTATGTAAGGACTCTGGACCCAACATATCTCCACAATGGTATGATATTGTCCACATTGGGCCTAAGCCCTCATGGATTTGCTTTTGGACTTGCCCCCAAAAGGCCTCATACCAATGGAGATATTTGTCCATCCTTATATACCCACGATCCTCCGCACTTCTATTCAATGTGGGATTTTGGTCGTATACCCAACAATCCTCCCCTCGAACAAAGGACCATCGAGCCTCCCCTCAAATGATTATCCATCCATCCACTCTCTACCAACTAGGATTCTTCGCTCCAATGCGTTGGAAGCACACACCTTACATGGAGCACCACCTACCTCGAGAGCTTGCTCTATCCCAGGGCAACTCCTCTTCACCGTGTTGGGACCATGACACGTCCATGAAGAATCCGGAGCACACCACCTGTCAAATCGAGCTCATCCACTGATCCCATCGTAATATTACCGAGGCCCACCACCTTCGTTTGACATTCCGAGGATTCGTCCACTTGGATAACTTCGAGGTATGGCTCTGATACCACTGGTAAGGACTCTGGACCCCACATATCTCCACAATGGTATGATATTGTCCACATTGGGCCTAAGCCCTCATGGATTTGCTTTTGGACTTGCCCCCAAAAGGCCTCATACCAATGGAGATATTTGTCCATCCTTATATACCCATGATCCTCCCCACTTCTAGTCAATGTGGGACTTTGGTCGTATACCCAACAATTGTTGTGTGTGGAGCATGATTGTTCAGAGGTCTTTGTTTCAGCCGGATGTATACCCCAGGAAGTTTTGTACACCCCTCCATGCAGGGGGGTGCGGGGGGGACTTGTTCCCCCCGCGGAGGTCCGGGTGGGCCAATCCCCCCCGGTTGGGGGGTCCGGGGGCCAGCGGTCCCTCGGCGGGGGCTCAGGGGCAGTGCCCCCGAAGCTAAAAACAGATGTAAATTTGCCTTGTAAAAGTATAGTAATTTCTAGTCAATCTAGGCCGTTCATTAGGCGGATGATCTGACGGTAGAACTTATGTTTGTAGGGTTTTTTCCCTAGAAGGAACCCCTCTCTTTGTATGGGCATGTATTTGAGCTGTGAGATAATGTGATCAGCTGTGAGCGAGAAATAGAGGGTGAGACTGGAGAGAAAACAGAGGATATTACAGCGGATTTGCTGTAGGTTGTGTCTCTTCATTTTGCTAGATAATAGAAAGGAAGGACTGGCTGTTCGAGGTGGACGTAGCCCAAACTGGGTGAACCACATATATCTGTGTCTCTCTTTGTTTTGTGCGTTTTCTGTGTTTATATTTTTGCAATATTTTATGTGTTCCATTTCTCCGTAATATTTAATTTCCTAACAACTGGTATCAGAGCCGAAGGTCTATTTGGTTCATAAACTCACAGGAAAGAAGGGTTCCTTGTTCAAGTGGGAGCAATGGCGGAAGATGGTAAGTTTAGGGTCGAGAAATTTAACGGCCAAAATTTCACGTTGTGGAAGATGCAGATGGAAGATTATCTGTATCAGAAAGATCTATACCTACCATTGGGCGGAAAAACAAAGATGCCGACAGGTATGAAAGATGAAGAATGGAACCTTCTCGATAGAAAGGCACTCGGAACAATACAACTGTGCCTTGCAACGTCGGTCGCCTTCAACATTTCGAAGGAAACAACGACAGAGGGTTTGATTAAGGCATTGGAGAAACTATATGAAAAACCCTCGGCCTCAAACAAGGTATTTCTTATGAAAATGTTATTTAATATGAAGATGTCAGAAGGTGGATCTGTTGTAGATCATTTAAATGATTTTAATACTGTTACAAGTCAGTTATGTTCTGTAGGGGTAAACTTTGATGATGAAGTTAGAGCTCTGTTATTCTTGTGCTCATTACCAGAAAGTTGGAATGGTTTTGTAATGGCCATTAGTAACTCCGTTTCTGGATCTAGTACTTTAAAGTTTGATGATGTTGTCGGTGCTATCCTTAGCGAGGAAATGCGACGGAAAAGCTCCGGTGAGACATCGGGAAATGATTTGAGTGCAGAGTCTAGAGGAAGAAAAATGGAAAGAGGAAAGAGCTCAGGATATCGCAGTAAATCAAGGAAAGGCAGATCCAAGTCCAGATCGGGATTAGTGTGCTGGAAATGCAGAAAGAAAGGATACCTAAAGAAAAACTGTAGATCTCGGAAGGGAAAAGAAGGAGATTCACAGCAAGAAAACAATCATGAAGCAAATGTGACAGGTGAGGTGTTACAAGATGCTTTGATTCTTTCTTTCGAAAATATTACTGATTCCTGGGTGGTAGATTCAGGGGCCTCATTCCATGCCACACCTGATAAGAAATACTTTCATGACTATGTTCAAGGAGATTTTGGACAAGTTCGTTTGGGTGATGATAAACCCTGTAAAATTGTTGGAATGGGTAAGGTTCTTTTAAAACAGCAGAATGGAAACCAATGGCTACTAAAGGAGGTAAGGCATGTTCCGGATCTAAAGAAAAATCTGTTTTCAACAGGGCAGTTAGGCGGTGAAGGTTGTGTGACAACTTTCATAGATAAAGCTTGGAAGGTCACCAAAGGAGCCCTGGTAATAGCAAAAGGCGAAAAGGTTGGTACATTGTATTTATGCAATGGTATTTCTAATGCTGTTAATGCTCTAAATTCCAAAGGAGCAGATGCAGCATTATGGCATCATAGGCTTGGACACAGGAGTGAAAAGGGATGAAGATTCTTCACTCAAGGAATTTATTGCCGGGTTTGAAGAATGTTGATTTGGACTTCTGTGAGAATTGCATTTATGGAAAACAGAAGAGAGTCAGATTTCTCAGAGTTGGGAAAGAAAAGAAGAATGAAAAATTAGAGCTTGTGCATACAGATGTATGGGGACCTGCTCAGGTATCATCTCTCGGTGGCTTTCATTATTATGTTACTTTTATTGATGATGCAACTAGAAAAACTTGGATTTATTGTATTAAGAATAAATCTGATGTATTTGATACTTTCAAGAAATGGAAATCTTTGGTTGAGATTGAGACAGGAAAGAAATTAAAGTGTCTTAGATCAGACAATGGAGGTGAATATTGCAGCAAAGAGTTTGATAGGTACTGTTCAGAGCATGGAATTCGCAGACAGAAA